>OW388306.1:455889-703889 GCA_936450465.1 Gibbula magus
AAACCGTGCCGTTATAGTCATTCCTGTAGGCCCAATTTTGGGCCAAAAGTCACTTTGGCCTAGACAACTTTTGATGGTCTCCTATGGAAGCTCACATCCTGCCGGTCGCATAGACGCATTCACTTTTGGAATCGGTTGCCGTCTTATCGGCAACCCGTGCCGTTAAGCTCATGCCCAAAAATGATCCAAAAGGTGACTTTGGCCTAGACAACTTTTGATGGTCTCCTATGGAAGGTCTCATCCTGTCGGTCGCATAGACGCGTTCACTTTTGGAATCGGTGACCGTCTTATGGGCAAACCGTGCCGTTATAGTCATTCCTGTAGGCCCAATTTTGGGCCAAAAGTCACTTTGGCCTAGACAACTTTTGATGGTCTCCTATGGAAGGTCTCATCCTGTCGGTCGCATAGACGCGTTCACTTTTGGAATCGGTGACCGTCTTATGGGCAAACCGTGCCGTTATAGTCATTCCTGTAGGCCCAATTTTGGGCCAAAAGTCACTTTGGCCTAGACAACTTTTGATGGTCTCCTATGGAAGCTCACATCCTGCCGGTCGCATAGACGCATTCACTTTTGGAATCGGTTGCCGTCTTATCGGCAACCCGTGCCGTTAAGCTCATGCCCAAAAATGGGCCAAAAGGTGACTTTGGCCTAGACAACTTTTGATGGTCTCCTATGGAAGGTCTCATCCTGTCGGTCGCATAGACGCGTTCACTTTTGGAATCGGTGACCGTCTTATGGGCAAACCGTGCCGTTATAGTCATTCCTGTAGGCCCAATTTTGGGCCAAAAGTCACTTTGGCCTAGACAACTTTTGATGGTCTCCTATGGAAGGTCTCATCCTGTCGGTCGCATAGACGCGTTCACTTTTGGAATCGGTGACCGTCTTATGGGCAAACCGTGCCGTTATAGTCATTCCTGTAGGCCCAATTTTGGGCCAAAAGTCACTTTGGCCTAGACAACTTTTGATGGTCTCCTATGGAAGCTCACATCCTGCCGGACGCATAGACGCATTCACTTTTGGAATCGGTTGCCGTCTTATCGGCAACCCGTGCCGTTAAGCTCATGCCCAAAAATGGGCCAAAAGGTGACTTTGGCCTAGACAACTTTTGATGGTCTCCTATGGAAGGTCTCATCCTGTCGGTCGCATAGACGCGTTCACTTTTGGAATCGGTGACCGTCTTATGGGCAAACCGTGCCGTTATAGTCATTCCTGTAGGCCCAATTTTGGGCCAAAAGTCACTTTGGCCTAGACAACTTTTGATGGTCTCCTATGGAAGGTCTCATCCTGTCGGTCGCATAGACGCGTTCACTTTTGGAATCGGTGACCGTCTTATGGGCAAACCGTGCCGTTATAGTCATTCCTGTAGGCCCAATTTTGGGCCAAAAGTCACTTTGGCCTAGACAACTTTTGATGGTCTCCTATGGAAGCTCACATCCTGCCGGTCGCATAGACGCATTCACTTTTGGAATCGGTTGCCGTCTTATCGGCAACCCGTGCCGTTAAGCTCATGCCCAAAAATGGGCCAAAAGGTGACTTTGGCCTAGACAACTTTTGATGGTCTCCTATGGAAGGTCTCATCCTGTCGGTCGCATAGACGCGTTCACTTTTGGAATCGGTGACCGTCTTATGGGCAAACCGTGCCGTTATAGTCATTCCTGTAGGCCCAATTTTGGGCCAAAAGTCACTTTGGCCTAGACAACTTTTGATGGTCTCCTATGGAAGGTCTCATCCTGTCGGTCGCATAGACGCGTTCACTTTTGGAATCGGTGACCGTCTTATGGGCAAACCGTGCCGTTATAGTCATTCCTGTAGGCCCAATTTTGGGCCAAAAGTCACTTTGGCCTAGACAACTTTTGATGGTCTCCTATGGAAGCTCACATCCTGCCGGACGCATAGACGCATTCACTTTTGGAATCGGTTGCCGTCTTATCGGCAACCCGTGCCGTTAAGCTCATGCCCAAAAATGGGCCAAAAGGTGACTTTGGCCTAGACAACTTTTGATGGTCTCCTATGGAAGGTCTCATCCTGTCGGTCGCATAGACGCGTTCACTTTTGGAATCGGTGACCGTCTTATGGGCAAACCGTGCCGTTATAGTCATTCCTGTAGGCCCAATTTTGGGCCAAAAGTCACTTTGGCCTAGACAACTTTTGATGGTCTCCTATGGAAGGTCTCATCCTGTCGGTCGCATAGACGCGTTCACTTTTGGAATCGGTGACCGTCTTATGGGCAAACCGTGCCGTTATAGTCATTCCTGTAGGCCCAATTTTGGGCCAAAAGTCACTTTGGCCTAGACAACTTTTGATGGTCTCCTATGGAAGCTCACATCCTGCCGGTCGCATAGACGCATTCACTTTTGGAATCGGTTGCCGTCTTATCGGCAACCCGTGCCGTTAAGCTCATGCCCAAAAATGGGCCAAAAGGTGACTTTGGCCTAGACAACTTTTGATGGTCTCCTATGGAAGGTCTCATCCTGTCGGTCGCATAGACGCGTTCACTTTTGGAATCGGTGACCGTCTTATGGGCAAACCGTGCCGTTATAGTCATTCCTGTAGGCCCAATTTTGGGCCAAAAGTCACTTTGGCCTAGACAACTTTTGATGGTCTCCTATGGAAGGTCTCATCCTGTCGGTCGCATAGACGCGTTCACTTTTGGAATCGGTGACCGTCTTATGGGCAAACCGTGCCGTTATAGTCATTCCTGTAGGCCCAATTTTGGGCCAAAAGTCACTTTGGCCTAGACAACTTTTGATGGTCTCCTATGGAAGCTCACATCCTGCCGGTCGCATAGACGCATTCACTTTTGGAATCGGTTGCCGTCTTATCGGCAAACCGTGCCGTTAAGCTCATGCCCAAAAATGGGCCAAAAGGTGACTTTGGCCTAGACAACTTTTGATGGTCTCCTATGGAAGGTCTCATCCTGTCGGTCGCATAGACGCGTTCACTTTTGGAATCGGTGACCGTCTTATGGGCAAACCGTGCCGTTATAGTCATTCCTGTAGGCCCAATTTTGGGCCAAAAGTCACTTTGGCCTAGACAACTTTTGATGGTCTCCTATGGAAGCTCACATCCTGCCGGTCGCATAGACGCATTCACTTTTGGAATCGGTTGCCGTCTTATCGGCAACCCGTGCCGTTAAGCTCATGCCCAAAAATGGGCCAAAAGGTGACTTTGGCCTAGACAACTTTTGATGGTCTCCTATGGAAGGTCTCATCCTGTCGGTCGCATAGACGCGTTCACTTTTGGAATCGGTGACCGTCTTATGGGCAAACCGTGCCGTTATAGTCATTCCTGTAGGCCCAATTTTGGGCCAAAAGTCACTTTGGCCTAGACAACTTTTGATGGTCTCCTATGGAAGGTCTCATCCTGTCGGTCGCATAGACGCGTTCACTTTTGGAATCGGTGACCGTCTTATGGGCAAACCGTGCCGTTATAGTCATTCCTGTAGGCCCAATTTTGGGCCAAAAGTCACTTTGGCCTAGACAACTTTTGATGGTCTCCTATGGAAGCTCACATCCTGCCGGACGCATAGACGCATTCACTTTTGGAATCGGTTGCCGTCTTATCGGCAACCCGTGCCGTTAAGCTCATGCCCAAAAATGGGCCAAAAGGTGACTTTGGCCTAGACAACTTTTGATGGTCTCCTATGGAAGGTCTCATCCTGTCGGTCGCATAGACGCGTTCACTTTTGGAATCGGTGACCGTCTTATGGGCAAACCGTGCCGTTATAGTCATTCCTGTAGGCCCAATTTTGGGCCAAAAGTCACTTTGGCCTAGACAACTTTTGATGGTCTCCTATGGAAGGTCTCATCCTGTCGGTCGCATAGACGCGTTCACTTTTGGAATCGGTGACCGTCTTATGGGCAAACCGTGCCGTTATAGTCATTCCTGTAGGCCCAATTTTGGGCCAAAAGTCACTTTGGCCTAGACAACTTTTGATGGTCTCCTATGGAAGCTCACATCCTGCCGGTCGCATAGACGCATTCACTTTTGGAATCGGTTGCCGTCTTATCGGCAACCCGTGCCGTTAAGCTCATGCCCAAAAATGGGCCAAAAGGTGACTTTGGCCTAGACAACTTTTGATGGTCTCCTATGGAAGGTCTCATCCTGTCGGTCGCATAGACGCGTTCACTTTTGGAATCGGTGACCGTCTTATGGGCAAACCGTGCCGTTATAGTCATTCCTGTAGGCCCAATTTTCGGCCAAAAGTCACTTTGGCCTAGACAACTTTTGATGGTCTCCTATGGAAGGTCTCATCCTGTCGGTCGCATAGACGCGTTCACTTTTGGAATCGGTGACCGTCTTATGGGCAAACCGTGCCGTTATAGTCATTCCTGTAGGCCCAATTTTGGGCCAAAAGTCACTTTGGCCTAGACAACTTTTGATGGTCTCCTATGGAAGCTCACATCCTGCCGGTCGCATAGACGCATTCACTTTTGGAATCGGTTGCCGTCTTATCGGCAACCCGTGCCGTTAAACTCATGCCCAAAAATGGGCCAAAAGGTGACTTTGGCCTAGACAACTTTTGATGGTCTCCTATGGAAGGTCTCATCCTGTCGGTCGCATAGACGCGTTCACTTTTGGAATCGGTGACCGTCTTATGGGCAAACCGTGCCGTTATAGTCATTCCTGTAGGCCCAATTTTGGGCCAAAAGTCACTTTGGCCTAGACAACTTTTGATGGTCTCCTATGGAAGGTCTCATCCTGTCGGTCGCATAGACGCGTTCACTTTTGGAATAGGTGACCGTCTTATGGGCAAACCGTGCCGTTATAGTCATTCCTGTAGGCCCAATTTTGGGCCAAAAGTCACTTTGGCCTAGACAACTTTTGATGGTCTCCTATGGAAGCTCACATCCTGCCGGTCGCATAGACGCATTCACTTTTGGAATCGGTTGCCGTCTTATCGGCAACCCGTGCCGTTA
Organism: Gibbula magus; assembly: GCA_936450465.1. Lineage (NCBI taxonomy): Eukaryota > Metazoa > Mollusca > Gastropoda > Trochida > Trochidae > Gibbula > Gibbula magus. Next base: position 460,810 of record OW388306.1, read on the forward strand.
AGCTCATGCCCAAAAATGGGCCAAAAGGTGACTTTGGCCTAGACAACTTTTGATGGTCTCCTATGGAAGGTCTCATCCTGTCGGTCGCATAGACGCGTTCACTTTTGGAATCGGTGACCGTCTTATGGGCAAACCGTGCCGTTATAGTCATTCCTGTAGGCCCAATTTTGGGCCAAAAGTCACTTTGGCCTAGACAACTTTTGATGGTCTCCTATGGAAGGTCTCATCCTGTCGGTCGCATAGACGCGTTCACTTTTGGAATCGGTGACCGTCTTATGGGCAAACCGTGCCGTTATAGTCATTCCTGTAGGCCCAATTTTGGGCCAAAAGTCACTTTGGCCTAGACAACTTTTGATGGTCTCCTATGGAAGGTCTCATCCTGTCGGTCGCATAGACGCGTTCACTTTTGGAATCGGTGACCGTCTTATGGGCAAACCGTGCCGTTATAGTCATTCCTGTAGGCCCAATTTTGGGCCAAAAGTCACTTTGGCCTAGACAACTTTTGATTGTCTCCTATGGAAGGTCTCATCCTGTCGGTCGCATAGACGCGTTCACTTTCGGAATCGGTGACCGTCTTATGGGCAAACCGTGCCGTTATAGTCATTCCTGTAGGCCCAATTTTGGGCCAAAAGTCACTTTGGCCTAGACAACTTTTGATGGTCTCCTATGGAAGCTCACATCCTGCCGGTCGCATAGACGCATTCACTTTTGGAATCGGTTGCCGTCTTATCGGCAACCCGTGCCGTTAAGCTCATGCCCAAAAATGGGCCAAAAGGTGACTTTGGCCTAGACAACTTTTGATGGTCTCCTATGGAAGGTCTCATCCTGTCGGTCGCATAGACGCGTTCACTTTTGGATTCGGTGACCGTCTTATGGGCAAACCGTGCCGTTATAGTCATTCCTGTAGGCCCAATTTTGGGCCAAAAGTCACTTTGGCCTAGACAACTTTTGATGGTCTCCTATGGAAGCTCACATCCTGCCGGTCGCATAGACGCATTCACTTTTGGAATCGGTTGCCGTCTTATCGGCAACCCGTGCCGTTAAGCTCATGCCCAAAAATGGGCCAAAAGGTGACTTTGGCCTAGACAACTTTTGATGGTCTCCTATGGAAGGTCTCATCCTGTCGGTCGCATAGACGCGTTCACTTTTGGAATCGGTGACCGTCTTATGGGCAAACCGTGCCGTTATAGTCATTCCTGTAGGCCCAATTTTGGGCCAAAAGTCACTTTGGCCTAGACAACTTTTGATGGTCTCCTATGGAAGGTCTCATCCTGTCGGTCGCATAGACGCGTTCACTTTTGGAATCGGTGACCGTCTTATGGGCAAACCGTGCCGTTATAGTCATTCCTGTAGGCCCAATTTTGGGCCAAAAGTCACTTTGGCCTAGACAACTTTTGATGGTCTCCTATGGAAGGTCTCATCCTGTCGGTCGCATAGACGCGTTCACTTTTGGAATCGGTGACCGTCTTATGGGCAAACCGTGCCGTTATAGTCATTCCTGTAGGCCCAATTTTGGGCCAAAAGTCACTTTGGCCTAGACAACTTTTGATGGTCTCCTATGGAAGGTCTCATCCTGTCGGTCGCATAGACGCGTTCACTTTTGGAATCGGTGACCGTCTTATGGGCAAACCGTGCCGTTATAGTCATTCCTGTAGGCCCAATTTTGGGCCAAAAGTCACTTTGGCCTAGACAACTTTTGATGGTCTCCTATGGAAGGTCTCATCCTGTCGGTCGCATAGACGCGTTCACTTTTGGAATCGGTGACCGTCTTATGGGCAAACCGTGCCGTTATAGTCATTCCTGTAGGCCCAATTTTGGGCCAAAAGTCACTTTGGCCTAGACAACTTTTGATGGTCTCCTATGGAAGGTCTCATCCTGTCGGTCGCATAGACGCGTTCACTTTTGGAATCGGTGACCGTCTTATGGGCAAACCGTGCCGTTATAGTCATTCCTGTAGGCCCAATTTTGGGCCAAAAGTCACTTTGGCCTAGACAACTTTTGATGGTCTCCTATGGAAGGTCTCATCCTGTCGGTCGCATAGACGCGTTCACTTTTGGAATCGGTGACCGTCTTATGGGCAAACCGTGCCGTTATAGTCATTCCTGTAGGCCCAATTTTGGGCCAAAAGTCACTTTGGCCTAGACAACTTTTGATTGTCTCCTATGGAAGGTCTCATCCTGTCGGTCGCATAGACGCGTTCACTTTCGGAATCGGTGACCGTCTTATGGGCAAACCGTGCCGTTATAGTCATTCCTGTAGGCCCAATTTTGGGCCAAAAGTCACTTTGGCCTAGACAACTTTTGATGGTCTCCTATGGAAGCTCACATCCTGCCGGTCGCATAGACGCATTCACTTTTGGAATCGGTTGCCGTCTTATCGGCAACCCGTGCCGTTAAGCTCATGCCCAAAAATGGGCCAAAAGGTGACTTTGGCCTAGACAACTTTTGATGGTCTCCTATGGAAGGTCTCATCCTGTCGGTCGCATAGACGCGTTCACTTTTGGATTCGGTGACCGTCTTATGGGCAAACCGTGCCGTTATAGTCATTCCTGTAGGCCCAATTTTGTACCAAAAGTCACTTTGGCCTAGACAAATTTTGATGGTCTCCTATGGAAGCTCACATCCTGCCGGTCGCATAGACGCATTCACTTTTGGAATCGGTTGCCGTCTTATCGGCAACCCGTGCCGTTAAGCTCATGCCCAAAAATGGGCCAAAAGGTGACTTTGGCCTAGACAACTTTTGATGGTCTCCTATGGAAGGTCTCATCCTGTCGGTCGCATAGACGCGTTCACTTTTGGAATCGGTGACCGTCTTATGGGCAAACCGTGCCGTTATAGTCATTCCTGTAGGCCCAATTTTGGGCCAAAAGTCACTTTGGCCTAGACAACTTTTGATGGTCTCCTATGGAAGGTCTCATCCTGTCGGTCGCATAGACGCGTTCACTTTTGGAATCGGTGACCGTCTTATGGGCAAACCGTGCCGTTATAGTCATTCCTGTAGGCCCAATTTTGGGCCAAAAGTCACTTTGGCCTAGACAACTTTTGATGGTCTCCTATGGAAGCTCACATCCTGCCGGTCGCATAGACGCATTCACTTTTGGAATCGGTTGCCGTCTTATCGGCAACCCGTGCCGTTAAGCTCATGCCCAAAAATGGGCCAAAAGGTGACTTTGGCCTAGACAACTTTTGATGGTCTCCTATTGAAGGTCTCATCCTGTCGGTCGCATAGACGCATTCACTTTTGGAATCGGTGACCGTCTTATGGGCAAACCGTGCCGTTATAGTCATTCCTGTAGGCCCAATTTTGGGCCAAAAGTCACTTTGGCCTAGACAACTTTTGATGGTCTCCTATGGAAGCTCACATCCTGCCGGTCGCATAGACGCATTCACTTTTGGAATCGGTTGCCGTCTTATCGGCAACCCGTGCCGTTAAGCTCATGCCCAAAAATGGGCCAAAAGGTGACTTTGGCCTAGACAACTTTTGATGGTCTCCTATGGAAGCTCACATCCTGCCGGTCGCATAGACGCATTCACTTTTGGAATCGGTTGCCGTCTTATCGGCAACCCGTGCCGTTAAGCTCATGCCCAAAAATGGGCCAAAAGGTGACTTTGGCCTAGACAACTTTTGATGGTCTCCTATGGAAGGTCTCATCCTGTCGGTCGCATAGACGCGTTCACTTTTGGAATCGGTGACCGTCTTATGGCAAACCGTGCCGTTATAGTCATTCCTGTAGGCCCAATTTTGGGCCAAAAGTCACTTTGGCCTAGACAACTTTTGATGGTCTCCTATGGAAGGTCTCATCCTGTCGGTCGCATAGACGCATTCACTTTTGGAATCGGTGACCGTCTTATGGGCAAACCGTGCCGTTATAGTCATTCCTGTAGGCCCAATTTTGGGCCAAAAGTCACTTTGGCCTAGACAACTTTTGATGGTCTCCTATGGAAGCTCACATCCTGCCGGTCGCATAGACGCATTCACTTTTGGAATCGGTTGCCGTCTTATCGGCAACCCGTGCCGTTAAGCTCATGCCCAAAAATGGGCCAAAAGGTGACTTTGGCCTAGACAACTTTTGATGGTCTCCTATGGAAGGTCTCATCCTGTCGGTCGCATAGACGCGTTCACTTTTGGAATCGGTGACCGTCTTATGGGCAAACCGTGCCGTTATAGTCAATCCTGTAGGCCCAATTTTGGGCCAAAAGTCACTTTGGCCTAGACAACTTTTGATGGTCTCCTATGGAAGGTCTCATCCTGTCGGTCGCATAGACGCGTTCACTTTTGGAATCGGTGACCGTCTTATGGGCAAACCGTGCCGTTATAGTCATTCCTGTAGGCCCAATTTTGGGCCAAAAGTCACTTTGGCCTAGACAACTTTTGATGGTCTCCTATGGAAGCTCACATCCTGCCGGTCGCATAGACGCATTCACTTTTGGAATCGGTTGCCGTCTTATCGGCAACCCGTGCCGTTAAGCTCATGCCCAAAAATGGGCCAAAAGGTGACTTTGGCCTAGACAACTTTTGATGGTCTCCTATGGAAGGTCTCATCCTGTCGGTCGCATAGACGCGTTCACTTTTGGAATCGGTGACCGTCTTATGGGCAAACCGTGCCGTTATAGTCATTCCTGTAGGCCCAATTTTGGGCCAAAAGTCACTTTGGCCTAGACAACTTTTGATGGTCTCCTATGGAAGCTCACATCCTGCCGGTCGCATAGACGCATTCACTTTTGGAATCGGTTGCCGTCTTATCGGCAACCCGTGCCGTTATAGTCATTCCTGTAGGCCCAATTTTGGGCCAAAAGTCACTTTGGCCTAGACAACTTTTGATGGTCTCCTATGGAAGCTCACATCCTGCCGGTTGCATAGACGCATTCACTTTTGGAATCGGTTGCCGTCTTATCGGCAACCCGTGCCGTTAAGCTCATGCCCAAAAATGGGCCAAAAGGTGACTTTGGCCTAGACAACTTTTGATGGTCTCCTATGGAAGGTCTCATCCTGTCGGTCGCATTGACGCGTTCACTTTTGGAATCGGTGACCGTCTTATGGGCAAACCGTGCCGTTATAGTCATTCCTGTAGGCCCAATTTTGGGCCAAAAGTCACTTTGGCCTAGACAACTTTTGATGGTCTCCTATGGAAGGTCTCATCCTGTCGGTGGCATAGACGCGTTCACTTTTGGAATCGGTGACCGTCTTATGGGCAAACCGTGCCGTTATAGTCATTCCTGTAGGCCCAATTTTGGGCCAAAAGTCACTTTGGCCTAGACAACTTTTGATGGTCTCCTATGGAAGCTCACATCCTGCCGGTCGCATAGACGCATTCACTTTTGGAATCGGTTGCCCTCTTATCGGCAACCCGTGCCGTTAAGCTCATGCCCAAAAATGGGCCAAAAGGTGACTTTGGCCTAGACAACTTTTGATGGTCTCCTATGGAAGCTCACATCCTGCCGGTCGCATAGACGCATTCACTTTTGGAATCGGTTGCCGTCTTATCGGCAACCCGTGCCGTTAAGCTCATGCCCAAAAATGGGCCAAAAAGTGACTTTGGCCTAGACAACTTTTGATGGTCTCCTATGGAAGGTCTCATCCTGTCGGTCGCATAGACGCGTTCACTTTTGGAATCGGTGACCGTCTTATGGGCAAACCGTGCCGTTATAGTCATTCCTGTAGGCCCAATTTTGGGCCAAAAGTCACTTTGGCCTAGACAACTTTTGATGGTCTCCTATGGAAGGTCTCATCCTGTCGGTCGCATAGACGCGTTCACTTTTGGAATCGGTGACCGTCTTATGGGCAAACCGTGCCGTTATAGTCATTCCTGTAGGCCCAATTTTGGGCCAAAAGTCACTTTGGCCTAGACAACTTTTGATGGTCTCCTATGGAAGCTCACATCCTGCCGGTCGCATAGACGCATTCACTTTTGGAATCGGTTGCCGTCTTATCGGCAACCCGTGCCGTTAAGCTCATGCCCAAAAATGGGCCAAAAGGTGACTTTGGCCTAGACAACTTTTGATGGTCTCCTATGGAAGGTCTCATCCTGTCGGTCGCATAGACGCGTTCACTTTTGGAATCGGTGACCGTCTTATGGGCAAACCGTGTCGTTATAGTCATTCCTGTAGGCCCAATTTTCGGCCAAAAGTCACTTTGGCCTAGACAACTTTTGATGGTCTCCTATGGAAGCTCACACCCTGCCGGTCGCATAGACGCATTCACTTTTGGAATCGGTTGCCGTCTTATCGGCAACCCGTGCCGTTAAGCTCATGCCCAAAAATGGGCCAAAAGGTGACTTTGGCCTAGACAACTTTTGATGGTCTCCTATGGAAGGTCTCATCCTGTCGGTCGCATAGACGTGTTCACTTTTGGAATCGGTGACCGTCTTATGGGCAAACCGTGCCGTTATAGTCATTCCTGTAGGCCCAATTTTGGGCCAAAAGTCACTTTGGCCTAGACAACTTTTGATGGTCTCCTATGGAAGGTCTCATCCTGTCGGTCGCATAGACGCGTTCACTTTTGTAATCGGTGACCGTCTTATGGGCAAACCGTGCCGTTATAGTCATTCCTGTAGGCCCAATTTTGGGCCAAAAGTCACTTTGGCCTAGACAACTTTTGATGGTCTCCTATGGAAGCTCACATCCTGCCGGTCGCATAGACGCATTCACTTTTGGAATCGGTTGCCGTCTTATCGGCAACCTGTGCCGTTAAGCTCATGCCCAAAAATGGGCCAAAAGGTGACTTTGGCGTAGACAACTTTTGATGGTCTCCTATGGAAGGTCTCATCCTGTCGGTCGCATAGACGCGTTCACTTTTGGAATCGGTGACCGTCTTATGGGCAAACCGTGCCGTTATAGTCATTCCTGTAGGCCCAATTTTGGGCCAAAAGTCACTTTGGCCTAGACAACTTTTGATGGTCTCCTATGGAAGGTCTCATCCTGTCGGTCGCATAGACGCGTTCACTTTTGGAATCGGTGACCGTCTTATGGGCAAACCGTGCCGTTATAGTCATTCCTGTAGGCCCAATTTTCGGCCAAAAGTCACTTTGGCCTAGACAACTTTTGATGGTCTCCTATGGAAGCTCACATCCTGCCGGTCGCATAGACGCATTCACTTTTGGAATCGGTTGCCGTCTTATCGGCAACCCGTGCCGTTAAGCTCATGCCCAAAAATGGGCCAAAAGGTGACTTTGGCCTAGACAACTTTTGATGGTCTCCTATGGAAGGTCTCATCCTGTCGGTCACATAGACGCGTTCACTTTTGGAATCGGTGACCGTCTTATGGGCAAACCGTGCCGTTATAGTCATTCCTGTAGGCCCAATTTTGGGCCAAAAGTCACTTTGGCCTAGACAACTTTTGATGGTCTCCTATTGTAGGTCTCATCCTGTCGGTCGCATAGACGCGTTCACTTTTGGAATCGGTGAATGTCTTATGGGCAAACCGTGCCGTTATAGTCATTCCTGTAGGCCCAATTTTGGGCCAAAAGTCACTTTGGCCTAGACAACTTTTGATGGTCTCCTATGGAAGCTCACACCCTGCCGGTCGCATAGACGCATTCACTTTTGGAATCGGTGACCGTCTTATGGGCAAACCGTGCCGTTATAGTCATTCCTGTAGGCCCAATTTTGGGCCAAAAGTCACTTTGGCCTAGACAACTTTTGATGGTCTCCTATTGAAGGTCTCATCCTGTCGGTCGCATAGACGCGTTCACTTTTGGAATCGGTGACCGTCTTATGGGCAAACCGTGCCGTTATAGTCATTCCTGTAGGCCCAATTTTGGGCCAAAAGTCACTTTGGCCTAGACAACTTTTGATGGTCTCCTATGGAAGCTCACATCCTGCCGGTCGCATAGACGCATTCACTTTTGGAATCGGTTGCCGTCTTATCGGCAACCCGTGCCGTTAAGCTCATGCCCAAAAATGGGCCAAAAGGTGACTTGGGCTTGGACAACTTTTGATGGTCTCCTATGGAAGGTCTCATCCTGTCGGTCACATAGACGCTTTCACTTTTGGAATCGGTGACCGTCTTATGGGCAAACCGTGCCGTTATAGTCATTCCTGTAGGCCCAATTTTGGGCCAAAAGTCACTTTGGCCTAGACAACTTTTGATGGTCTCATATTGAAGGTCTCATCCTGTCGGTCGCATAGACGCGTTCACTTTTGGAATCGGTGACCGTCTTATGGGCAAACCGTGCCGTTATAGTCATTCCTGTAGGCCCAATTTTGGGCCAAAAGTCACTTTGGCCTAGACAACTTTTGATGGTCTCCTATGGAAGCTCACACCCTGCCGGTCGCATAGACGCATTCACTTTTGGAATCGGTTGCCGTCTTATCGGCAACCCGTGCCGTTAAGCTCATGCCCAAAAATGGGCCAAAAGGTGACTTTGGCCTAGACAACTTTTGATGGTCTCCTATGGAAGGTCTCATCCTGTCGGTCGCATAGACGCGTTCACTTTTGGAATCGGTGACCGTCTTATGGGCAAACCGTGCCGTTATAGTCATTCCTGTAGGCCCAATTTTGGGCCAAAAGTCACTTTGGCCTAGACAACTTTTGATGGTCTCCTATGGAAGCTCACATCCTGCCGGTCGCATAGACGCATTCACTTTTGGAATCGGTTGCCGTCTTATCGGCAACCCGTGCCGTTAAGCTCATTCCCAAAAATGGGCCAAAAGGTGACTTTGGCCTAGACAACTTTTGATGGTCTCCTATGGAAGGTCTCATCCTGTCGGTCGCATAGACGCGTTCACTTTTGGAATCGGTGACCGTCTTATGGGCAAACCGTGCCGTTATAGTCATTCCTGTAGGCCCAATTTTGGGCCAAAAGTCACTTTGGCCTAAACAACTTTTGATGGTCTCCTATGGAAGCTCACATCCTGCCGGTCGCATAGACGCATTCACTTTTGGAATCGGTTGCCGTCTTATCGGCAACCCGTGCCGTTAAGCTCATGCCCAAAAATGGGCCAAAAGGTGACTTTGGCCTAGACAACTTTTGATGGTCTCCTATGGAAGGTCTCATCCTGTCGGTCGCATAGACGCGTTCACTTTTCGAAACGGTGACCGTCTTATGGGCAAACCGTGCCGTTATAGTCATTCCTGTAGGCCCAATTTTGGGCCAAATGTCACTTTGGCCTAGACAACTTTTGATGGTCTCCTATGGAAGCTCACACCCTGCCGGTCGCATAGACGCATTCACTTTTGGAATCGGTTGCCGTCTTATCGGCAACCCGTGCCGTTAAGCTCATGCCCAAAAATGGGCCAAAAGGTGACTTTGGCCTAGACAACTTTTGATGGTCTCCTATGGAAGGTCTCATCCTGTCGGTCGCATAGACGCGTTCACTTTTGGAATCGGTGACCGTCTTATGGGCAAACCGTGCCGTTATAGTCATTCCTGTAGGCCCAATTTTGGGCCAAAAGTCACTTTGGCCTAGACAACTTTTGATGGTCTCCTATGGAAGCTCACATCCTGCCGGTCGCATAGACGCATTCACTTTTGGAATCGGTTGCCGTCTTATCGGCAACACGTGCCGTTAAGCTCATGCCCAAAAATGGGCCAAAAGGTGACTTTGGCCTAGACAACTTTTGATGGTCTCCTATGGAAGGTCTCATCCTGTCGGTCGCATAGACGCGTTCACTTTTGGAATCGGTGACCGTCTTATGGGCAAACCGTGCCGTTATAGTCATTCCTGTAGGCCCAATTTTGGGCCAAAAGTCACTTTGGCCTAGACAACTTTTGATGGTCTCCTATGGAAGGTCTCATCCTGTCGGTCGCATAGACGCATTCACTTTTGGAATCGGTTGCCGTCTTATCGGCAACCCGTGCCGTTAAGCTCATGCCCAAAAATGGGCCAAAAGGTGACTTTGGCCTAGACAACTTTTGATGGTCTCCTATGGAAGGTCTCATCCTGTCGGTCGCATAGACGCGTTCACTTTTCGAAACGGTGACCGTCTTATGGGCAAACCGTGCCGTTATAGTCATTCCTGTAGGCCCAATTTTGGGCCAAATGTCACTTTGGCCTAGACAACTTTTGATGGTCTCCTATGGAAGCTCACACCCTGCCGGTCGCATAGACGCATTCACTTTTGGAATCGGTTGCCGTCTTATCGGCAACCCGTGCCGTTAAGCTCATGCCCAAAAATGGGCCAAAAGGTGACTTTGGCCTAGACAACTTTTGATGGTCTCCTATGGAAGGTCTCATCCTGTCGGTCGCATAGACGCGTTCACTTTTGGAATCGGTGACCGTCTTATGGGCAAACCGTGCCGTTATAGTCATTCCTGTAGGCCCAATTTTGGGCCAAAAGTCACTTTGGCCTAGACAACTTTTGATGGTCTCCTATGGAAGCTCACATCCTGCCGGTCGCATAGACGCATTCACTTTTGGAATCGGTTGCCGTCTTATCGGCAACACGTGCCGTTAAGCTCATGCCCAAAAATGGGCCAAAAGGTGACTTTGGCCTAGACAACTTTTGATGGTCTCCTATGGAAGGTCTCATCCTGTCGGTCGCATAGACGCGTTCACTTTTGGAATCGGTGACCGTCTTATGGGCAAACCGTGCCGTTATAGTCATTCCTGTAGGCCCAATTTTGGGCCAAAAGTCACTTTGGCCTAGACAACTTTTGATGGTCTCCTATGGAAGGTCTCATCCTGTCGGTCGCATAGACGCGTTCACTTTTGGAATCGGTGACCGTCTTATGGGCAAACCGTGCCGTTATAGTCATTCCTGTAGGCCCAATTTTGGGCCAAAAGTCACTTTGGCCTAGACAACTTTTGATGGTCTCCTATGGAAGCTCACATCCTGCCGGTCGCATAGACGCATTCACTTGTGGAATCGGTTGCCGTCTTATCGGCAACCCGTGCCGTTAAGCTCATGCCCAAAAATGGGCCAAAAGGTGACTTTGGCCTAGACAACTTTTGATGGTCTCCTATGGAAGGTCTCATCCTGTCGGTCACATAGACGCGTTCACTTTTGGAATCGGTGACCGTCTTATGGGCAAACCGTGCCGTTATAGTCATTCCTGTAGGCCCAATTTTGGGCCAAAAGTCACTTTGGCCTAGACAACTTTTGATGGTCTCCTATTGAAGGTCTCATCCTGTCGGTCGCATAGACGCGTTCACTTTTGGAATCGGTGACCGTCTTATGGGCAAACCGTGCCGTTATAGTCATTCCTGTAGGCCCAATTTTGGGCCAAAAGTCACTTTGGCCTAGACAACTTTTGATGGTCTCCTATGGAAGCTCACACCCTGCCGGTCGCATAGACGCATTCACTTTTGGAATCGGTTGCCGTCTTATCGGCAACTCGTGCCGTTAAGCTCATGCCCAAAAATGGGCCAAAAGGTGACTTTGGCCTAGACAACTTTTGATGGTCTCCTATGGAAATTCTCATCCTGTCGGTCGCATAGACGCGTTCACTTTTGGAATCGGTGACCGTCTTATGGGCAAACCGTGCCGTTATAGTCATTCCTGTAGGCCCAATTTTGGGCCAAAAGTCACTTTGGCCTAGACAACTTTTGATGGTCTCCTATGGAAGGTCTCATCCTGTCGGTCGCATAGACGCGTTCACTTTTGGAATCGGTGACCGTCTTATGGGCAAACCGTGCCGTTATAGTCATTCCTGTAGGCCCAATTTTGGGCCAAAAGTCACTTTGGCCTAGACAACTTTTGATGGTCTCCTATGGAAGCTCACATCCTGCCGGTCGCATAGACGCATTCACTTTTGGAATCGGTTGCCGTCTTATCGGCAACCCGTGCCGTTAAGCTCATGCCCAAAAATGGGCCAAAAGGTGACTTTGGCCTAGACAACTTTTGATGGTCTCCTATGGAAGGTCTCATCCTGTCGGTCACATAGACGCGTTCACTTTTGGAATCGGTGACCGTCTTATGGGCAAACCGTGCCGTTATAGTCATTCCTGTAGGCCCAATTTTGGGCCAAAAGTCACTTTGGCCTAGACAACTTTTGATGGTCTCCTATGGAAGGTCTCATCCTGTCGGTCGCATAGACGCGTTCACTTTTGGAATCGGTGACCGTCTTATGGGCAAACCGTGCCGTTATAGTCATTCCTGTAGGCCCAATTTTGGGCCAAAAGTCACTTTGGCCTAGACAACTTTTGACGGTCTCCTATGGAAGCTCACATCCTGCCGGTCGCATAGACGCATTCACTTTTGGAATCGGTTGCCGTCTTATCGGCAACCCGTGCCGTTAAGCTCATGCCCAAAAATGGGCCAAAAGGTGACTTTGGCCTAGACAACTTTTGATGGTCTCCTATGGAAGGTCTCATCCTGTCGGTCGCATAGACGCGTTCACTTTTGGAATCGGTGACCGTCTTATGGGCAAACCGTGCCGTTATAGTCATTCCTGTAGGCCCAATTTTGGGCCAAAAGTCACTTTGGCCTAGACAACTTTTGATGGTCTCCTATGGAAGGTCTCATCCTGTCGGTCGCATAGACGCGTTCACTTTTGGAATCGGTGACCGTCTTATGGGCAAACCGTGCCGTTATAGTCATTCCTGTAGGCCCAATTTTGGGCCAAAAGTCACTTTGGCCTAGACAACTTTTGATGGTCTCCTATGGAAGCTCACATCCTGCCGGTCGCATAGACGCATTCACTTTTGGAATCGGTTGCCGTCTTATAGGCAAACCGTGCCGTTAAGCTCATGCCCAAAAATGGGCCAAAAGGTGACTTTGGCCTAGACAACTTTTGATGGTCTCCTATGGAAGGTCTCATCCTGTCGGTCGCATAGACGCGTTCACTTTTGGAATCGGTGACCGTCTTATGGGCAAACCGTGCCGTTATAGTCATTCCTGTAGGCCCAATTTTGGGCCAAAAGTCACTTTGGCCTAGACAACTTTTGATGGTCTCCTATGGAAGGTCTCATCCTGTCGGTCGCATAGACGCGTTCACTTTTGGAATCGGTGACCGTCTTATGGGCAAACCGTGCCGTTATAGTCATTCCTGTAGGCCCAATTTTGGGCCAAAAGTCACTTTGGCCTAGACAACTTTTGATGGTCTCCTATGGAAGCTCACATCCTGCCGGTCGCATAGACGCATTCACTTTTGGAATCGGTTGCCGTCTTATCGGCAACCCGTGCCGTTAAGCTCATGCAAAAAATGGGCCAAAAGGTGACTTTGGCCTAGACAACTTTTGATGGTCTCCTATGGAAAGTCTCATCCTGTCGGTCGCATAGACGCGTTCACTTTTGGAATCGGTGACCGTCTTATGGGCAAACCGTGCCGTTATAGTGATTCCTGTAGGCCCAATTTTGGGCCAAAAGTCACTTTGGCCTAGACAACTTTTGATGGTCTCCTATGGAAGGTCTCATCCTGTCGGTCGCATAGACGCGTTCACTTTTGGAATCGGTGACCGTCTTATGGGCAAACCGTGCCGTTATAGTCATTCCTGTAGGCCCAATTTTGGGCCAAAAGTCACTTTGGCCTAGACAACTTTTGATGGTCTCCTATGGAAGCTCACATCCTGCCGGTCGCATAGACGCATTCACTTTTGGAATCGGTTGCCGTCTCATCGGCAACCCGTGCCGTTAAGCTCATGCCCAAAAATGGGCCAAAAGGTGACTTTGGCCTAGACAACTTTTGATGGTCTCCTATGGAAGGTCTCATCCTGTCGGTCGCATAGACGCGTTCACTTTTGGAATCGGTGACAGTCTTATGGGCAAACCGTGCCGTTATAGTCATTCCTGTAGGCCCAATTTTGGGCCAAAAGTCACTTTGGCCTAGACAACTTTTGATGGTCTCCTATGGAAGGTCTCATCCTGTCGGTCGCATAGACGCGTTCACTTTTGGAATCGGTGACCGTCTTATGGGCAAACCGTGCCGTTATAGTCATTCCTGTAGGCCCAATTTTGGGCCAAAAGTCACTTTGGCCTAGACAACTTTTGATGGTCTCCTATGGAAGCTCACATCCTGCCGGTCGCATAGACGCATTCACTTTTGGAATCGGTTGCCGTCTTATCGGCAACCCGTGCCGTTAAGCTCATGCCCAAAAATGGGCCAAAAGGTGACTTTGGCCTAGACAACTTTTGATGGTCTCCTATGGAAGGTCTCATCCTGTCGGTCGCATAGACGCGTTCACTTTTGGAATCGGTGACCGTCTTATGGGCAAACCGTGCCGTTATAGTCATTCCTGTAGGCCCAATTTTGGGCCAAAAGTCACTTTGGCCTAGACAACTTTTGATGGTCTCCTATGGAAGGTCTCATCCTGTTGGTCGCATAGACGCGTTCACTTTTGGAATCGGTGACCGTCTTATGGGCAAACCGTGCCGTTATAGTCATTCCTGTAGGCCCAATTTTGGGCCAAAAGTCACTTTGGCCTAGACAACTTTTGATGGTCTCCTATGGAAGCTCACATCCTGCCGGTCGCATAGACGCATTCACTTTTGGAATCGGTTGCCGTCTTATCGGCAACCCGTGCCGTTAAGCTCATGCAAAAAATGGGCCAAAAGGTGACTTTGGCCTAGACAACTTTTGATGGTCTCCTATGGAAGGTCTCATCCTGTCGGTCGCATAGACGCGTTCACTTTTGGAATCGGTGACCGTCTTATGGGCAAACCGTGCCGTTATAGTCATTCCTGTAGGCCCAATTTTGGGCCAAAAGTCACTTTGGCCTAGACAACTTTTGATGGTCTCCTATGGAAGGTCTCATCCTGTCGGTCGCATAGACGCGTTCACTTTTGGAATCGGTGACCGTCTTATGGGCAAACCGTGCCGTTATAGTAATTCCTGTAGGCCCAATTTTGGGCCAAAAGTCACTTTGGCCTAGACAACTTTTGATGGTCTCCTATGGAAGCTCACATCCTGCCGGTCGCATAGACGCATTCACTTTTGGAATCGGTTGCCGTCTCATTGGCAACCCGTGCCGTTAACCTCATGCCCAAAAATGGGCCAAAAGGTGACTTTGGCCTAGACAACTTTTGATGGTCTCCTATGGAAGGTCTCATCCTGTCGGTCGCATTGACGCGTTCACTTTTGGAATCGGTGACCGTCTTATGGGCAAACCGTGCCGTTATAGTCATTCCTGTAGGCCCAATTTTGGGCCAAAAGTCACTTTGGCCTAGACAACTTTTGATGGTCTCCTATGGAAGGTCTCATCCTGTCGGTCGCATAGACGCGTTCACTTTTGGAATCGGTGACCGTCTTATGGGCAAACCGTGCCGTTATAGTCATTCCTGTAGGCCCAATTTTGGGCCAAAAGTCACTTTGGCCTAGACAACTTTTGATGGTCTCCTATGGAAGCTCACATCCTGCCGGTCGCATAGACGCATTCACTTTTGGAATCGGTTGCCCTCTTATCGGCAACCCGTGCCGTTAAGCTCATGCCCAAAAATGGGCCAAAAGGTGACTTTGGCCTAGACAACTTTTGATGGTCTCCTATGGAAGGTCTCATCCTGTCGGTCGCATAGACGCGTTCACTTTTGGAATCGGTGACCGTCTTATGGGCAAACCGTGCCGTTATAGTCATTCCTGTAGGCCCAATTTTGGGCCAAAAGTCACTTTGGCCTAGACAACTTTTGATGGTCTCCTATGGAAGGTCTCATCCTGTTGGTCGCATAGACGCATTCACTTTTGGAATCGGTTGCCGTCTTATCGGCAACCCGTGCCGTTATAGTCATTCCTGTAGGCCCAATTTTGGGCCAAAAGTCACTTTGGCCTAGACAACTTTTGATGGTCTCCTATGGAAGGTCTCATCCTGTCGGTCGCATAGACGCGTTCACTTTTGGAATCGGTGACCGTCTTATGGGCAAACCGTGCCGTTAAGCTCATGCCCAAAAATGGGCCAAAAGGTGACTTTGGCCTAGACAACTTTTGATGGTCTCCTATGGAAGGTCTCATCCTGTCGGTCGCATAGACGCGTTCACTTTTGGAATCGGTGACCGTCTTATGGGCAAACCGTGCCGTTATAGTCATTCCTGTAGGCCCAATTTTGGGCCAAAAGTCACTTTGGCCTAGACAACTTTTGATGGTCTCCTATGGAAGCTCACATCCTGCCGGTCGCATAGACGCATTCACTTTTGGAATCGGTTGCCGTCTTATCGGCAACCCGTGCCGTTAAGCTCATGCCCAAAAATGGGCCAAAAGGTGACTTTGGCCTAGACAACTTTTGATGGTCTCCTATGGAAGGTCTCATCCTGTCGGTCGCATAGACGCGTTCACTTTTGGAATCGGTGACCGTCTTATGGGCAAACCGTGCCGTTATATTCATTCCTGTAGGCCCAATTTTGGGCCAAAAGTCACTTTGGCCTAGACAACTTTTGATGGTCTCCTATGGAAGCTCACATCCTGCCGGTCGCATAGACGCATTCACTTTTGTAATCGGTTGCCGTCTTATCGGCAACCCGTGCCGTTAAGCTCATGCCCAAAAATGGGCCAAAAGGTGACTTTGGCCTAGACAACTTTTGATGGTGTCCTATGGAAGGTCTCATCCTGTCGGTCGCATAGACGCGTTCACTTTTGGAATCGGTGACCGTCTTATGGGCAAACCGTGCCGTTATAGTCATTCCTGTAGGCCCAATTTTGGGCCAAAAGGTGACTTTGGCCTAGACAACTTTTGATGGTCCCCTATGGAAGGTCTCATCCTGTCGGTCGCATAGACGCGTTCACTTTTGGAATCGGTGACCGTCTTATGGGCAAACCGTGCCGTTGTAGTCATTCCTGTAGGCCCAATTTTGGACCAAAAGTCACTTTGGCCTAGACAACTTTTGATGGTCTCCTATGGAAGCTCACATCCTGCCGGTCGCATAGACGCATTCACTTTTGGAATCGGTTGCCGTCTTATCGGCATCCCGTGCCGTTAAGCTCATGCCCAAAAATGGGCCAAAAGGTGACTTTGGCCTAGACAACTTTTGATGGTCTCCTATGGAAGGTCTCATCCTGTCGGTCGCATAGACGCGTTCACTTTTGGAATCGGTGACCGTCTTATCGGCAAACCGTGCCGTTATAGTCATTCCTGTAGGCCCAATTTTGGGCCAAAAGTCACTTTGGCCTAGACAACTTTTGATGTTCTCCTATGGAAGCTCACATCCTGCCGGTCGCATAGACGCATTCACTTTTGTAATCGGTTGCCGTCTTATCGGCAACCCGTGCCGTTAATCTCATGCCCAAAAATGGGCCAAAAGGTGACTTTGGCCTAGACAACTTTTGATGGTCTCCTATGGAAGGTCTCATCCTGTCGGTCGCATAGACGCATTCACTTTTGGAATCGGTGACCGTCTTATGGGCAAACCGTGCCGTTATAGTCATTCCTGTAGGCCCAATTTTGGGCCAAAAGTCACTTTGGCCTAGACAACTTTTGATGGTCTCCTATGGAAGCTCACATCCTGCCGGTCGCATAGACGCATTCACTTTTGGAATCGGTTGCCGTCTTATCGGCAACCCTTGCCGTTAAGCTCATGCCCAAAAATGGGCCAAAAGGTGACTTTGGCCTAGACAACTTTTGATGGTCCCCTATGGAAGGTCTCATCCTGTCGGTCGCATAGACGCGTTCACTTTTGGAATCGGTGACCGTCTTATGGGCAAACCGTGCCGTTGTAGTCATTCCTGTAGGCCCAATTTTGGACCAAAAGTCACTTTGGCCTAGACAACTTTTGATGGTCTCCTATGGAAGCTCACATCCTGCCGGTCGCATAGACGCATTCACTTTTGGAATCGGTTGCCGTCTTATCGGCATCCCGTGCCGTTAAGCTCATGCCCAAAAATGGGCCAAAAGGTGACTTTGGCCTAGACAACTTTTGATGGTCTCCTATGGAAGGTCTCATCCTGTCGGTCGCATAGACGCGTTCACTTTTGGAATCGGTGACCGTCTTATGGGCAAACCGTGCCGTTATAGTCATTCCTGTAGGCCCAATTTTGGGCCAAAAGTCACTTTGGCCTAGACAACTTTTGATGTTCTCCTATGGAAGCTCACATCCTGCCGGTCGCATAGACGCATTCACTTTTGTAATCGGTTGCCGTCTTATCGGCAACCCGTGCCGTTAAGCTCATGCCCAAAAATGGGCCAAAAGGTGACTTTGGCCTAGACAACTTTTGATGGTCTCCTATGGAAGGTCTCATCCTGTCCGTCGCATAGACGCGTTCACTTTTGGAATCGGTGACCGTCTTATGGGCAAACCGTGCCGTTATAGTCATTCCTGTAGGCCCAATTTTGGGCCAAAAGTCACTTTGGCCTAGACAACTTTTGATGGTCTCCTATGGAAGCTCACATCCTGCCGGTCGCATAGACGCATTCACTTTTGGAATCGGTTGCCGTCTTATCGGCAACCCGTGCCGTTAAGATCATGCCCAAAAATGGGCCAAAAGGTGACTTTGGCCTAGACAACTTTTGATGGTCTCCTATGGAAGGTCTCATCCTGTCGGTCGCATAGAGGCGTTCACTTTTGGAATCGGTGACCGTCTTATGGGCAAACCGTGCCGTTATAGTCATTCCTGTAGGCCCAATTTTGGGCCAAAAGTCACTTTGGCCTAGACAACTTTTGATGGTCTCCTGTGGAAGCTCACATCCTGCCGGTCGCATAGACGCATTCACTTTTGGAATCGGTTGCCGTCTTATTGGCAACCCGTGCCGTTAAGCTCATGCCCAAAAATGGGCCAAAAGGTGACTTTGGCCTAGACAACTTTTGATGGTCTCCTATGGAAGGTCTCATCCTGTCGGTCGCATAGACGCGTTCACTTTTGGAATCGGTGACCGTCTTATGGGCAAACCGTGCCGTTATAGTCATTCCTGTAGGCCCAATTTTGGGCCAAAAGTCACTTTGGCCTAGACAACTTTTGATGGTCTCCTATGGAA
Organism: Gibbula magus; assembly: GCA_936450465.1. Taxonomy (NCBI): domain Eukaryota; kingdom Metazoa; phylum Mollusca; class Gastropoda; order Trochida; family Trochidae; genus Gibbula; species Gibbula magus. The sequence goes on from OW388306.1 coordinate 479,580, forward strand.
GCTCACATCCTGCCGGTCGCATAGACGCATTCACTTTTGGAATCGGTTGCCGTCTTATCGGCAACCCGTGCCGTTAAGCTCATGCCCAAAAATGGGCCAAAAGGTGACTTTGGCCTAGACAACTTTTGATGGTCTCCTATGGAAGGTCTCATCCTGTCGGTCGCATAGACGCATTCACTTTTGGAATCGGTGACCGTCTTATGGGCAAACCGTGCCGTTATAGTCATTCCTGTAGGCCCAATTTTGGGCCAAAAGTCACTTTGGCCTAGACAACTTTTGATGGTCTCCTATGGAAGCTCACATCCTGCCGGTCGCATAGACGCATTCACTTTTGGAATCGGTTGCCGTCTTATCGGCAACCCTTGCCGTTAAGCTCATGCCCAAAAATGGGCCAAAAGGTGACTTTGGCCTAGACAACTTTTGATGGTCTCCTATGGAAGGTCTCATCCTGTTGGTCGCATAGACGTGTTCACTTTTGGAATCGGTGACCGTCTTATGGGCAAACCGTGCCGTTATAGTCATTCCTGTAGGCCCAATTTTGGGCCAAAAGTCACTTTGGCCTAGACAACTTTTGATGGTCTCCTGTGGAAGCTCACATCCTGCCGGTCGCATAGACGCATTCACTTTTGGAATCGGTTGCCGTCTTATTGGCAACCCGTGCCGTTAAGCTCATGCCCAAAAATGGGCCAAAATGTGACTTTGGCCTAGACAACTTTTGATGGTCTCCTATGGAAGGTCTCATCCTGTCGGTCGCATAGACGCGTTCACTTTTGGAATCGGTGACCGTCTTATGGGCAAACCGTGCCGTTATAGTCATTCCTGTAGGCCCAATTTTGGGCCAAAAGTCACTTTGGCCTAGACAACTTTTGATGGTCTCCTATGGAAGCTCACATCCTGCCGGTCGCATAGACGCATTCACTTTTGGAATCGGTTGCCGTCTTATCGGCAACCCGTGCCGTTAAGCTCATGCCCAAAAATGGGCCAAAAGGTGACTTTGGCCTAGACAACTTTTGATGGTCTCCTATGGAAGGTCTCATCCTGTCGGTCGCATAGACGCATTCACTTTTGGAATCGGTGACCGTCTTATGGGCAAACCGTGCCGTTATAGTCATTCCTGTAGGCCCAATTTTGGGCCAAAAGTCACTTTGGCCTAGACAACTTTTGATGGTCTCCTATGGAAGCTCACATCCTGCCGGTCGCATAGACGCATTCACTTTTGGAATCGGTTGCCGTCTTATCGGCAACCCTTGCCGTTAAGCTCATGCCCAAAAATGGGCCAAAAGGTGACTTTGGCCTAGACAACTTTTGATGGTCTCCTATGGAAGGTCTCATCCTGTCGGTCGCATAGACGCGTTCACTTTTGGAATCGGTGACCGTCTTATGGGCAAACCGTGCCGTTATAGTCATTCCTGTAGGCCCAATTTTGGGCCAAAAGTCACTTTGGCCTAGACAACTTTTGATGGTCTCCTATGGAAGCTCACATCCTGCCGGTCGCATAGACGCATTCACTTTTGGAATCGATTGCCGTCTTATCGGCAACCCGTGCCGTTAAGCTCATGCCCAAAAATGGGCCAAAAGGTGACTTTGGCCTGGACAACTGTTGATGGTCTCCTATGGAAGGCCTCATCCTGTCGGTCGCATAGACGCGTTCACTTTTGGAATCGGTGACCGTCTTATGGGCAAACCGTGCCGTTATAATCATTCCTGTAGGCCCAATTTTGGGCCAAAAGTCACTTTGGCCTAGACAACTTTTGATGGTCTCCTATGGAAGCTCACATCCTGCCGGTCGCATAGACGCATTCACTTTTGGAATCGGTTGCCGTCTTATCGGCAACCCATGCCGTTAAGCTCATGCCCAAAAATTGGCCAAAAGGTGACTTTGGCCTAGACAACTTTTGATGGTCTCCTATGGAAGCTCACATCCTGCCGGTCGCATAGACGCATTCACTTTTGGAATCGGTTGCCGTCTTATCGGCAACCCATGCCGTTAAGCTCATGCCCAAAAATTGGCCAAAAGGTGACTTTGGCCTAGACAACTTTTGATGGTCTCCTATGGAAGCTCACATCCTGCCGGTCGCATAGACGCATTCACTTTTGGAATCGGTTGCCGCTTATCGGCAACCCGTGCCGTTAAGCTCATGCCCAAATAGGACCCAAAAGGTGACTTTGGCCTAGACAACTTTTGATGGTCTCCTATGGAAGGTCTCATCCTGTCGGTCGCATAGACGCGTTCACTTTTGGAATCGGTGACCGTCTTATGGACAAACCGTGCCGTTATAGTCATTCCTGTAGGCCCAATTTTGGGCCAAAAGTCACTTTGGCCTAGACAACTTTTGATGGTCTCCTATGGAAGGTCTCATCCTGTCGGTCGCATAGACGCGTTCACTTTTGGAATCGGTGACCGTCTTATGGGCAAACCGTGCCGTTATAGTCATTCCTGTAGGCCCAATTTTGGGCCAAAAGTCACTTTGGCCTAGACAACTTTTGATTGTCTCCTATGGAAGCTCACATCCTGCCGGTCGCATAGACGCATTCACTTTTGGAATCGGTTGCCGTCTTATCGGCAACCCGTGCCGTTAAGCTCATGCCCAAAAATGGGCCAAAAGGTGACTTTGGCCTAGACAACTTTTGATGGTCTCCTATGGAAGGTCTCATCCTGTCGGTCGCATAGACGCGTTCACTTTTGGAATCGGTGACCGTCTTATGGGCAAACCGTGCCGTTATAGTCATTCCTGTAGGCCCAATTTTGGGCCAAAAGTCACTTTGGCCTAGACAACTTTTGATGGTCTCCTATGGAAGCTCACATCCTGCCGGTCGCATAGACGCATTCACTTTTGGAATCGGTTGCCGTCTTATCGGCAACCCGTGCCGTTAAGCTCATGCCCAAAAATGGGCCAAAAGGTGACTATGGCCTAGACAACTTTTGATGGTCTCCTATGGAAGGTCTCATCCTGTCGGTCGCATAGACGCGTTCATTTTTGGAATCGGTGACCGTCTTATGGGCAAACCGTGCCGTTATAGTCATTCCTGTAGGCCCAATTTTGGGCCAAAAGTCTCTTTGGCCTAGACAACTTTTGATGGTCACCTATGGAAGCTCACATCCTGCCGGTCGCATAGACGCATTCACTTTTGGAATCGGTTGCCGTCTTATCGGCAACCCTTGCCGTTAAGCTCATGCCCAAAAATGGGCCAAAAGGTGACTTTGGCCTAGACAACTTTTGATGGTCTCCTATGGAAGGTCTCATCCTGTCGGTCGCATAGACGCGTTCACTTTTGGAATCGGTGACCGTCTTATGGGCAAACCGTGCCGTTATAGTCATTCCTGTAGGCCCAATTTTGGGCCAAAAGTCACTTTGGCCTAGACAACTTTTGATGGTCTCCTATGGAAGCTCACATCCTGCCGGTCGCATAGACGCATTCACTTTTGGAATCGGTTGCCGTCTTATCGGCAACCCATGCCGTTAAGCTCATGCCCAAAAATTGGCCAAAAGGTGACTTTGGCCTAGACATTTTTTGATGGTCTCCTATGGAAGGTCTCATCCTGTCGGTCGCATAGACGCGTTCACTTTGGAATCGGTGACCGTCTTATGGGCAAACCGTGCCGTTATAGTCATTCCTGTAGGCCAAATTTTGGGCCTAAAGTCACTTTGGCCTAGACAACTTTTGATGGTCTCCTATGGAAGCTCACATCCTGCCGGTTGCATAGACGCATTCACTTTTGGAATCGGTTGCCGTCTTATCGGCAACCCGTGCCGTTAAGCTCATGCCCAAAAATGGGCCAAAAGGTGACTTTGGCCTAGACAACTTTTGATGGTCTCCTATGGAAGGTCTCATCCTGTCGGTCGCATAGACGCGTTCACTTTTGGAATCGGTGACCGTCTTATGGGCAAACCGTGTCGTTATAGTCATTCCTGTAGGCCCAATTTTCGGCCAAAAGTCACTTTGGCCTAGACAACTTTTGATGGTCTCCTATGGAAGCTCACATCCTGCCGGTCGCATAGACGCATTCACTTTTGGAATCGGTTGCCGTCTTATCGGCAACCCGTGCCGTTAAGCTCATGCCCAAAAATGGGCCAAAAGGTGACTTTGGCCTAGACAACTTTTGATGGTCTCCTATGGGAGGTCTCATCCTGTCGGTCGCATAGACGCGTTCACTTTTGGAATCGGTGACCGTCTTATGGCCAAACCGTGCCGTTATAGTCATTCCTGTAGGCCCAATTTTGGGCCAAAAGTCACTTTGGCCTAGACAACTTTTGATGGTCTCCTATGGAAGCTCACATCCTGCCGGTTGCATAGACGCATTCACTTTTGGAATCGGTTGCCGTCTTATCGGCAACCCGTGCCGTTAAGCTCATGCCCAAAAATGGGCCAAAAGGTGACTTTGGCCTAGACAACTTTTGATGGTCTCCTATGGAAGGTCTCATCCTGTCGGTCGCATAGACGCGTTCACTTTTGGAATCGGTGACCGTCTTATGGGCAAACCGTGCCGTTATAGTCATTCCTGTAGGCCCAATTTTGGGCCAAAAGTCACTTTGGCCTAGACAACTTTTGATGGTCTCCTATGGAAGCTCACATCCTGCCGGTCGCATAGACGCATTCACTTTTGTAATCGGTTGCCGTCTTATCGGCAACCCGTGCCGTTAAGCTCATGCCCAAAAATGGGCCAAAAGGTGACTTTGGCCTAGACAACTTTTGATGGTCTCCTATGGAAGGTCTCATCCTGTTGGTCGCATAGACGCGTTCACTTTTGGAATCGGTGACCGTCTTATGGGCAAACCGTGCCGTTATAGTCATTCCTGTAGGCCCAATTTTGGGCCAAAAGTCACTTTGGCCTAGACAACTTTTGATGGTCTCCTATGGAAGCTCACATCCTGCCGGTCGCATAGACGCATTCACTTTTGGAATCGGTTGCCGTCTTATCGGCAACCCGTGCCGTTAAGCTCATGCCCAAAAATCGGCCAAAAGGTGACTTTGGCCTAGACAACTTTTGATGGTCTCCTATGGAAGGTCTCATCCTGTTGGTCGCATTGACGCGTTCACTTTTGGAATCGGTGACCGTCTTATGGGCAAACCGTGCCGTTATAGTCATTCCTGTAGGCCCAATTTTGGGCCTAAAGTCACTTTGGCCTAGACAACCTTTGATGGTCTCCTATGGAAGCTCACATCCTGCCGGTCGCATAGACGCATTCACTTTTGGAATTGGTTGCCGTCTTATCGGCAACCCGTGCCGTTAAGCTCATGCCCAAAAATGGGCCAAAAGGTGACTTTGGCCTAGACAACTTTTGATGGTCTCCTATGGAAGGTCTCATCCTGTCGGTCGCATAGACGCGTTCACTTTTGGAATCGGTGACCGTCTTATGGGCAAACCGTGCCGTCATAGTCATTCTTGTAGGCCCAATTTTGGGCCAAAAGTCACTTTGGCCTAGACAACTTTTGATGGTCTCCTATGGAAGCTCACATCCTGCCGGTCGCATAGACGCATTCACTTTTGGAATTGGTTGCCGTCTTATCGGCAACCCGTGCCGTTAAGCTCATGCCCAAAAATGGGCCAAAAGGTGACTTTGGCCTAGACAACTTTTGATGGTCTCCTATGGAAGGTCTCATCCTGTCGGTCGCATAGACGCGTTCACTTTTGGAATCGGTGACCGTCTTATGGGCAAACCGTGCCGTTATAGTCATTCCTGTAGGCCCAATTTTGGGCCAAAAGTCACTTTGGCCTAGACAACTTTTGATGGTCTCCTATGGAAGCTCACATCCTGCCGGTCGCATAGACGCATTCACTTTTGGAATCGGTTGCCGTCTTATCGGCAACCCGTGCCGTTAAGCTCATGCCAAAAAATGGGCCAAAAGGTGACTTTGGCCTAGACAACTTTTGATGGTCTCCTATGGAAGGTCTCATCCTGTCGGTCACATAGACGTGTTCACTTTTGGAATCGGTGACCGCCTTATGGGCAAACCGTGCCGTTATAGTCATTCCTGTAGGCCCAATTTTGGGCCAAAAGTCACTTTGGCCTAGACAACTTTTGATGGTCTCCTATGGAAGCTCACATCCTGCCGGTCGCATAGACGCATTCACTTTTGGAATCGGTTGCCGTCTTATCGGCAACCCGTGCCGTTAAGCTCATGCCCAAAAATGGGCCAAAAGGTGACTTTGGCCTAGACAACTTTTGATGGTCTCCTATGGAAGGTCTCATCCTGTCGGTCGCATAGACGCGTTCACTTTTGGAATCGGTGACCGTCTTATGGGCAAACCGTGCCGTTATAGTCATTCCTGTAGGCCCAATTTTGGGCCAAAAGTCACTTTGGCCTAGACAACTTTTGATGGTCTCCTATGGAAGCTCACATCCTGCCGGTCGCATAGACGCATTCACTTTTGTAATCGGTTGCCGTCTTATCGGCAACCCGTGCCGTTAAGCTCATGCCCAAAAATTGGCCAAAAGGTGACTTTGGCCTAGACAACTTTTGATGTTCTCCTATGGAAGGTCTCATCCTGTTGGTCGCATAGACGCGTTCACTTTTGGAATCGGTGACCGTCTTATGGGCAAACCGTGCCGTTATAGTCATTCCTGTAGGCCCAATTTTGGGCCAAAAGTCACTTTGGCCTAGACAACTTTTGATGGTCTCCTATGGAAGCTCACATCCTGCCGGTCGCATAGACGCATTCACTTTTGGAATCGGTTGCCGTCTTATCGGCAACCCGTGCCGTTAAGCTCATGCCCAAAAATGGGCCAAAAGGTGACTTTGGCCTAGACAACTTTTGATGGTCTCCTATGGAAGGTCTCATCCTGTTGGTCGCATAGACGCGTTCACTTTTGGAATCGGTGACCGTCTTATGGGCAAACCGTGCCGTTATAGTCATTCCTGTAGGCCCAATTTTGGGCCAAAAGTCACTTTGGCCTAGACAACCTTTGATGGTCTCCTATGGAAGCTCAGATCCTGCCGGTCGCATAGACGCATTCACTTTTGGAATCGGTTGCCGTCTTATCGGCAACCCGTGCCGTTAAGCTCATGCCCAAAAATGGGCCAAAAGGTGACTTTGGCCTAGACAACTTTTGATGGTCTCCTATGGAAGGTCTCATCCTGTCGGTCGCATAGACGCGTTCACTTTTGGAATCGGTGACCGTCTTATGGGCAAACCGTGCCGTTATAGTCATTCCTGTAGGCCCAATTTTGGGCCAAAAGTCACTTTGGCCTAGACAACTTTTGATGGTCTCCTATGGAAGCTCACATCCTGCCGGTCGCATAGACGCATTCACTTTTGGAATCGGTTGCCGTCTTATCGGCAACCCGTGCCGTTAAGCTCATGCCAAAAAATGGGCCAAAAGGTGACTTTGGCCTAGACAACTTTTGATGGTCTCCTATGGAAGGTCTCATCCTGTCGGTCACATAGACGCGTTCACTTTTGGAATCGGTGACCGCCTTATGGGCAAACCGTGCCGTTATAGTCATTCCTGTAGGCCCAATTTTGGGCCAAAAGTCACTTTGGCCTAGACAACTTTTGATGGTCTCCTATGGAAGCTCACATCCTGCCGGTCGCATAGACGCATTCACTTTTGGAATCGGTTGCCGTCTTATCGGCAACCCGTGCCGTTAAGCTCATGCCCAAAAATGGGCCAAAAGGTGACTTTGGCCTAGACAACTTTTGATGGTCTCCTATGGAAGGTCTCATCCTGTCGGTCGCATAGACGCGTTCACTTTTGGAATCGGTGACCGTCTTATGGGCAAACCGTGCCGTTATAGTCATTCCTGTAGGCCCAATTTTGGGCCAAAAGTCACTTTGGCCTAGACAACTTTTGATGGTCTCCTATGGAAGCTCACATCCTGCCGGTCGCATAGACGCATTCACTTTTGGAATCGGTTGCCGTCTTATCGGCAACCCGTGCCGTTAAGCTCATGCCCAAAAATGGGCCAAAAGGTGACTTTGGCCTAGACAACTTTTGATGGTCTCCTATGGAAGGTCTCATCCTGTCGGTCGCATAGACGCGTTCACTTTTGGAATCGGTGACCGTCTTATGGGCAAACCGTGCCGTTATAGTCATTCCTGTAGGCCCAATTTTGGGCCAAAAGTCACTTTGGCCTAGACAACTTTTGATGGTCTCCTATGGAAGCTCACATCCTGCCGGTCGCATAGACGCATTCACTTTTGTAATCGGTTGCCGTCTTATCGGCAACCCGTGCCGTTAAGCTCATGCCCAAAAATGGGCCAAAAGGTGACTTTGGCCTAGACAACTTTTGATGGTCTCCTATGGAAGGTCTCATCCTGTTGGTCGCATAGACGCGTTCACTTTTGGAATCGGTGACCGTCTTATGGGCAAACCGTGCCGTTATAGTCATTCCTGTAGGCCCAATTTTGGGCCAAAAGTCACTTTGGCTTAGACAACTTTTGATGGTCTCCTATGGAAGCTCACATCCTGCCGGTCGCATAGACGCATTCACTTTTGGAATCGGTTGCCGTCTTATCGGCGACCCGTGCCGTTAAGCTCATGCCCAAAAATGGGCCAAAAGGTGACTTTGGCGTAGACAACTTTTGATGGTCTCCTATGGAAGGTCTCATCCTGTCGGTCGCATAGACGTGTTCACTTTTGGAATCGGTGACCGCCTTATGGGCAAACCGTGCCGTTATAGTCATTCCTGTAGGCCCAATTTTGGGCCAAAAGTCGCTTTGGCCTAGACAACTTTTGATGGTCTCCTATGGAAGCTCACATCCTGCCGGTCGCATAGACGCATTCACTTTTGGAATCGGTTGCCGTCTTATCGGCAACCCGTGCCGTTAAGCTCATGCCCAAAAATGGGCCAAAAGGTGACTTTGGCCTAGACAACTTTTGATGGTCTCCTATGGAAGGTCTCATCCTGTCGGTCGCATAGACGCATTCACTTTTGGAATCGGTGACCGTCTTATGGGCAAACCGTGCCGTTATAGTCATTCCTGTAGGCCCAATTTTGGGCCAAAAGTCACTTTGGCCTAGACAACTTTTGATGGTCTCCTATGGAAGCTCACATCCTGCCGGTCGCATAGACGCATTCACTTTTGGAATCGGTTGCCGTCTTATCGGCAACCCGTGCCGTTAAGCTCATGCCCAAAAATGGGCCAAAAGGTGACTTTGGCCTAGACAACTTTTGATGGTCTCCTATGGAAGGTCTCATCCTGTCGGTCGCATAGACGCGTTCACTTTTGGAATCGGTGACCGTCTTATGGGCAAACCGTGCCGTTATAGTCATTCCTGTAGGCCCAATTTTGGGCCAAAAGTCACTTTGGCCTAGACAACTTTTGATGGTCTCCTATGGAAGCTCACATCCTGCCGGTCGCATAGACGCATTCACTTTTGTAATCGGTTGCCGTCTTATCGGCAACCCGTGCCGTTAAGCTCATGCCCAAAATTGGGCCAAAAGGTGACTTTGGCCTAGACAACTTTTGATGGTCTCCTATGGAAGGTCTCATCCTGTTGGTCGCATAGACGCGTTCACTTTTGGAATCGGTGACCGTCTTATGGGCAAACCGTGCCGTTATAGTCATTCCTGTAGGCCCAATTTTGGGCCAAAAGTCACTTTGGCCTAGACAACTTTTGATGGTCTCCTATGGAAGCTCACATCCTGCCGGTCGCATAGACGCATTCACTTTTGGAATCGGTTGCCGTCTTATCGGCAACCCGTGCCGTTAAGCTCATGCCCAAAAATGGGCCAAAAGGTGAATTTGGCCTAGACAACTTTTGATGGTCTCCTATGAAAGGTCTCATCCTGTTGGTCGCATAGACGCGTTCACTTTTGGAATCGGTGACCGTCTTATGGGCAAACCGTGCCGTTATAGTCATTCCTGTAGGCCCAATTTTGGGCCAAAAGTCACTTTGGCCTAGACAACCTTTGATGGTCTCCTATGGAAGCTCACATCCTGCCGGTCGCATAGACGCATTCACTTTTGGAATCGGTTGCCGTCTTATCGGCAACCCGTGCCGTTAAGCTCATGCCCAAAAATGGGCCAAAAGGTGACTTTGGCCTAGACAACTTTTGATGGTCTCCTATGGAAGGTCTCATCCTGTCGGTCGCATAGACGCGTTCACTTTTGGAATCGGTGACCGTCTTATGGGCAAACCGTGCCGTTATATTCATTCCTGTAGGCCCAATTTTGGGCCAAAAGTCACTTTGGCCTAGACAACTTTTGATGGTCTCCTATGGAAGCTCACATCCTGCCGGTCGCATAGACGCATTCACTTTTGTAATCGGTTGCCGTCTTATCGGCAACCCGTGCCGTTAAGCTCATGCCAAAAAATGGGCCAAAAGGTGACTTTGGCCTAGACAACTTTTGATGGTCTCCTATGGAAGGTCTCATCCTGTCGGTCACATAGACGCGTTCACTTTTGGAATCGGTGACCGTCTTATGGGCAAACCATGCCGTTATAGTCATTCCTGTAGGCCCAATTTTGGGCCAAAAGTCACTTTGGCCTAGACAACTTTTGATGGTCTCCTATGGAAGCTCACATCCTGCCGGTCGCATAGACGCATTCACTTTTGGAATCGGTTGCCGTCTTATCGGCAACCCGTGCCGTTAAGCTCATGCCCAAAAATGGGCCAAAAGGTGACTTTGGCCTAGACAACTTTTGATGGTCTCCTATGGAAGGTCTCATCCTGTCGGTTGCATAGACGCGTTCACTTTTGGAATCGGTGACCGTCTTATGGGCAAACCGTGCCGTAATAGTCATTCCTGTAGGCCCAATTTTGGGCCAAAAGTCACTTTGGCCTAGACAACTTTTGATGGTCTCCTATGGAAGCTCACATCCTGCCCGTCGCATAGACGCATTCACTTTTGGAATCGGTTGCCGTCTTATCGGCAACCCGTGCCGTTAAGCTCATGCCCAAAAATGGGCCAAAAGGTGACTTTGGCCTAGACAACTTTTGATGGTCTCCTATGGAAGGTCTCATCCTGTCGGTCGCATAGACGTGTTCACTTTTGGAATCGGTGACCGTCTTATGGGCAAACCGTGCCGTTATAGTCATTCCTGTAGGCCCAATTTTGGGCAAAAAGTCACTTTGGCCTAGACAACTTTTGATGGTCTCCTATGGAAGCTCACATCCTGCCGGTCGCATAGACGCATTCACTTTTGGAATCGGTTGCCGTCTTATCGGCAACCCGTGCCGTTAAGCTCATGCCCAAAAATGGGCCAAAAGGTGACTTTGGCCTAGACAACTTTTGATGGTCTCCTATGGAAGGTCTCATCCTGTCGGTCGCATAGACGCGTTCACTTTTGGAATCGGTGACCGTCTTATGGGCAAACCGTGCCGTTATAGTCATTCCTGTAGGCCCAATTTTGGGCCAAAAGTCACTTTGGCCTAGACAACTTTTGATGGTCTCCTATGGAAGCTCACATCCTGCCGGTCGCATAGACGCATTCACTTTTGGAATCGGTTGCCGTCTTATCGGCAACCCGTGCCGTTAAGCTCATGCCCAAAAATGGGCCAAAAGGTGACTTTGGCCTAGACAACTTTTGATGGTCTCCTATGGAAGGTCTCATCCTGTCGGTCGCATAGACGCGTTCACTTTTGGAATCGGTGACCGTCTTATGGGCAAACCATGCCGTTATAGTCATTCCTGTAGGCCCAAATTTGGGCCAAAAGTCACTTTGGCCTAGACAACTTTTGATGGTCTCCTATGGAAGCACACATCCTGCCGGTCGCATAGACGCATTCACTTTTGGAATCGGTTGCCGTCTTATCGGCAACCCGTGCCGTTAAGCTCATGCCCAAAAATGGGCCAAAAGGTGACTTTGGCCTAGACAACTTTTGATGGTCTCCTATGGAAGGTCTCATCCTGTCGGTCGCATAGACGCGTTCACTTTTGGAATCGGTGACCGTCTTATGGGCAAACCGTGCCGTTATATTCATTCCTGTAGGCCCAATTTTGATCCAAAAGTCACTTTGGCCTAGACAACTTTTGATGGTCTCCTATGGAAGCTCACATCCTGCCGGTCGCATAGACGCATTCACTTTTGGAATCGGTTGCCGTCTTATCGGCAACGCGTGCCGTTAAGCTCATGCCCAAAAATGGGCCAAAAGGTGACTTTGGCCTAGAGAACTTTTGATGGTCTCCTATGGAAGGTCTCATCCTGTCGGTCGCATAGACGCGTTCACTTTTGGAATCGGTGACCGTCTTATGGGCAAACCGTGCCGTTATAGTCATTCCTGTAGGCCCAATTTTGGGCCAAAAGTCACTTTGGCCTAGACAACTTTTGATGGTCTCCTATGGAAGCTCACATCCTGCCGGTCGCATAGACGCATTCACTTTTGGAATCGGTTGCCGTCTTATCGGCAACCCGTGCCGTTAAGCTCATGCCCAAAAATGGGCCAAAAGGTGAATTTGGCCTAGACAACTTTTGATGGTCTCCTATGAAAGGTCTCATCCTGTTGGTCGCATAGACGCGTTCACTTTTGGAATCGGTGACCGTCTTATGGGCAAACCGTGCCGTTATAGTCATTCCTGTAGGCCCAATTTTGGGCCAAAAGTCACTTTGGCCTAGACAACCTTTGATGGTCTCCTATGGAAGCTCACATCCTGCCGGTCGCATAGACGCATTCACTTTTGGAATCGGTTGCCGTCTTATCGGCAACCCGTGCCGTTAAGCTCATGCCCAAAAATGAGCCAAAAGGTGACTTTGGCCTAGACAACTTTTGATGGTCTCCTATGGAAGGTCTCATCCTGTCGGTCGCATAGACGCGTTCACTTTTGGAATCGGTGACCGTCTTATGGGCAAACCGTGCCGTTATATTCATTCCTGTAGGCCCAATTTTGGGCCAAAAGTCACTTTGGCCTAGACAACTTTTGATGGTCTCCTATGGAAGCTCACATCCTGCCGGTCGCATAGACGCATTCACTTTTGTAATCGGTTGCCGTCTTATCGGCAACCCGTGCCGTTAAGCTCATGCCAAAAAATGGGCCAAAAGGTGACTTTGGCCTAGACAACTTTTGATGGTCTCCTATGGAAGGTCTCATCCTGTCGGTCACATAGACGCGTTCACTTTTGGAATCGGTGACCGTCTTATGGGCAAACCATGCCGTTATAGTCATTCCTGTAGGCCCAATTTTGGGCCAAAAGTCACTTTGGCCTAGACAACTTTTGATGGTCTCCTATGGAAGCTCACATCCTGCCGGTCGCATAGACGCATTCACTTTTGGAATCGGTTGCCGTCTTATCGGCAACCCGTGCCGTTAAGCTCATGCCCAAAAATGGGCCAAAAGGTGACTTTGGCCTAGACAACTTTTGATGGTCTCCTATGGAAGGTCTCATCCTGTCGGTAGCATAGACGCGTTCACTTTTGGAATCGGTGACCGTCTTATGGGCAAACCGTGCCGTAATAGTCATTCCTGTAGGCCCAATTTTGGGCCAAAAGTCACTTTGGCCTAGACAACTTTTGATGGTCTCCTATGGAAGCTCACATCCTGCCCGTCGCATAGACGCATTCACTTTTGGAATCGGTTGCCGTCTTATCGGCAACCCGTGCCGTTAAGCTCATGCCCAAAAATGGGCCAAAAGGTGACTTTGGCCTAGACAACTTTTGATGGTCTCCTATGGAAGGTCTCATCCTGTCGGTCGCATAGACGTGTTCACTTTTGGAATCGGTGACCGTCTTATGGGCAAACCGTGCCGTTATAGTCATTCCTGTAGGCCCAATTTTGGGCAAAAAGTCACTTTGGCCTAGACAACTTTTGATGGTCTCCTATGGAAGCTCACATCCTGCCGGTCGCATAGACGCATTCACTTTTGGAATCGGTTGCCGTCTTATCGGCAACCCGTGCCGTTAAGCTCATGCCCAAAAATGGGCCAAAAGGTGACTTTGGCCTAGACAACTTTTGATGGTCTCCTATGGAAGGTCTCATCCTGTCGGTCGCATAGACGCGTTCACTTTTGGAATCGGTGACCGTCTTATGGGCAAACCGTGCCGTTATAGTCATTCCTGTAGGCCCAATTTTGGGCCAAAAGTCACTTTGGCCTAGACAACTTTTGATGGTCTCCTATGGAAGCTCACATCCTGCCGGTCGCATAGACGCATTCACTTTTGGAATCGGTTGCCGTCTTATCGGCAACCCGTGCCGTTAAGCTCATGCCCAAAAATGGGCCAAAAGGTGACTTTGGCCTAGACAACTTTTGATGGTCTCCTATGGAAGGTCTCATCCTGTCGGTCGCATAGACGCATTCACTTTTGGAATCGGTGACCGTCTTATGGGCAAACCATGCCGTTATAGTCATTCCTGTAGGCCCAAATTTGGGCCAAAAGTCACTTTGGCCTAGACAACTTTTGATGGTCTCCTATGGAAGCACACATCCTGCCGGTCGCATAGACGCATTCACTTTTGGAATCGGTTGCCGTCTTATCGGCAACCCGTGCCGTTAAGCTCATGCCCAAAAATGGGCCAAAAGGTGACTTTGGCCTAGACAACTTTTGATGGTCTCCTATGGAAGGTCTCATCCTGTCGGTCGCATAGACGCGTTCACTTTTGGAATCGGTGACCGTCTTATGGGCAAACCGTGCCGTTATATTCATTCCTGTAGGCCCAATTTTGATCCAAAAGTCACTTTGGCCTAGACAACTTTTGATGGTCTCCTATGGAAGCTCACATCCTGCCGGTCGCATAGACGCATTCACTTTTGGAATCGGTTGCCGTCTTATCGGCAACGCGTGCCGTTAAGCTCATGCCCAAAAATGGGCCAAAAGGTGACTTTGGCCTAGAGAACTTTTGATGGTCTCCTATGGAAGGTCTCATCCTGTCGGTCGCATAGACGCGTTCACTTTTGGAATCGGTGACCGTCTTATGGGCAAACCGTGCCGTTATAGTCATTCCTGTAGGCCCAATTTTGGGCCAAAAGTCACTTTGGCCTAGACAACTTTTGATGGTCTCCTATGGAAGCTCACATCCTGCCGGTCGCATAGACGCATTCACTTTTGGAATCGGTTGCCGTCTTATCGGCAACCCGTGCCGTTAAGCTCATGCCCAAAAATGGGCCAAAAGGTGACTTTGGCCTAGACAACTTTTGATGGTCTCCTATGGAAGGTCTCATCCTGTCGGTTGCATAGACGCGATCACTTTTGGAATCGGTGACCGTCTTATGGGCAAACCGTGCCGTTATAGTCATTCCTGTAGGCCCAATTTTGGGCCAAAAGTCACTTTGGCCTAGACAACTTTTGATGGTCTCCTATGGAAGCTCACATCCTGCCGGTCGCATAGACGCATTCACTTTTGGAATCGGTTGCCGTCTTATCAGCAACCCGTGCCGTTAAGCTCATGCCCAAAAATGGGCCAAAAGGTGACTTTGGCCTAGACAACTTTTGATGGTCTCCTATGGAAGGTCTCATCCTGTCGGTCGCATAGACGCGTTCACTTTTGGAATCGGTGACCGTCTTATGGGCAAACCGTGCCGTTATATTCATTCCTGTAGGCCCAATTTTGGGCCAAAAGTCATTTTGGCCTAGACAACTTTTGATGGTCTCCTATGGAAGCTCACATCCTGCCGGTCGCATAGACGCATTCACTTTTGGAATCGGTTGCCGTCTTATCGGCAACCCGTGCAGTTAAGCTCATGCCCAAAAATTGGCCAAAAGGTGACTTTGGCCTAGACAACTTTTGATGGTCTCCTATGGAAGGTCTCATCCTGTCGGTCGCATAGACGCGTTCACTTTTGGAATCGGTGACCGTCTTATGGGCAAACCGTGCCGTTATAGTCATTCCTGTAGGCCCAATTTTGGGCCAAAAGTCACTTTGGCCTAGACAACTTTTGATGGTCTCCTATGGAAGCTCACATCCTGCCGGTCGCATAGACGCATTCACTTTTGGAATCGGTTGCCGTCTTATCAGCAACCCGTGCCGTTAAGCTCATGCCCAAAAATGGGCCAAAAGGTGACTTTGGCCTAGACAACTTTTGATGGTCTCCTATGGAAGGTCTCATCCTGTCGGTCGCATAGACGCGTTCACTTTTGGAATCGGTGACCGTCTTATGGGCAAACCGTGCCGTTATAGTCATTCCTGTAGGCCCAATTTTGGGCCAAAAGTCATTTTGGCCTAGACAACTTTTGATGGTCTCCTATGGAAGCTCACATCCTGCCGGTCGCATAGACGCATTCACTTTTGGAATCGGTTGCCGTCTTATCGGCAACCCGTGCAGTTAAGCTCATGCCCAAAAATGGGCCAAAAGGTGACTTTGGCCTAGACAACTTTTGATGGTCTCCTATGGAAGGTCTCATCCTGTCGGTCGCATAGACGCGTTCACTTTTGGAATCGGTGACCGTCTTATGGGCAAACCGTGCCGTTATAGTCATTCCTGTAGGCCCAATTTTGGGCCAAAAGTCACTTTGGCCTAGACAACTTTTGATGGTCTCCTATGGAAGCTCACATCCTGCCGGTCGCATAGACGCATTCACTTTTGGAATCGGTTGCCGTCTTATCGGCAACCCGTGCCGTTAAGCTCATGCCCAAAAATGGGCCAAAAGGTGACTTTGGCCTAGACAACTTTTGATGGTCTCCTATGGAAGCTCACATCCTGCCGGTCGCATAGACGCATTCACTTTTGGAATCGGTTGCCGTCTTATCGGCAACCCGTGCCGTTAAGCTCATGCCCAAAAATGGGCCAAAAGGTGACTTTGGCCTAGACAACTTTTGATGGTCTCCTATGGAAGGTCTCATCCTGTCGGTCGCATAGACGCGTTCACTTTTGGAATCGGTGACCGTCTTATGGGCAAACCGTGCCGTTATAGTCATTCCTGTAGGCCCAATTTTGGGCCAAAAGTCACTTTGGCCTAGACAACTTTTGATGGTCTCCTATGGAAGCTCACATCCTGCCGGTCGCATAGACGCATTCACTTTTGGAATCGGTTGCCGTCTTATCGGCAACCCGTGCCGTTAAGCTCATGCCCAAAAATGGGCCAAAAGGTGACTTTGGCCTAGACAACTTTTGATGGTCTCCTATGGAAGCTCACATCCTGCCGGTCGCATAGACGCATTCACTTTTGGAATCGGTTGCCGTCTTATCGGCAACCCGTGCCGTTAAGCTCATGCCCAAAAATGGGCCAAAAGGTGACTTTGGCCTAGACAACTTTTGATGGTCTCCTATGGAAGGTCTCATCCTGTCGGTCGCATAGACGCGTTCACTTTTGGAATCGGTGACCGTCTTATGGGCAAACCGTGCCGTTATAGTCATTCCTGTAGGCCCAATTTTGGGCCGAAAGTCACTTTGGCCTAGACAACTTTTGATGGTCTCCTATGGAAGCTCACATCCTGCCGGTCGCATAGACGCATTCACTTTTGGAATCGGTTGCCGTCTTATCGGCAACCCGTGCCGTTAAGCTCATGCCCAAAAATGGGCCAAAAGGTGACTTTGGCCTAGACAACTTTTGATGGTCTCCTATGGAAGGTCTCATCCTGTCGGTCGCATAGACGCGTTCACTTTTGGAATCGGTGACCGTCTTATGGGCAAACCGTGCCGTTATAGTCATTCCTGTAGGCCCAATTTTGGGCCAAAAGTCACTTTGGCCTAGACAACTTTTGATGGTCTCCTATGGAAGCTCACATCCTGCCGGTCGCATAGACGCATTCACTTTTGGAATCGGTTGCCGTCTTATCGGCAACCCGTGCCGTTAAGCTCATGCCCAAAAATGGGCCAAAAGGTGACTTTGGCCTAGACAACTTTTGATGGTCTCCTATGGAAGGTCTCATCCTGTCGGTCGCATAGACGCATTCACTTTTGGAATCGGTGACCGTCTTATGGGCAAACCGTGCCGTTATAGTCATTCCTGTAGGCCCAATTTTGGGCCAAAAGTCACTTTGGCCTAGACAACTTTTGATGGTCTCCTATGGAAGCACACATCCTGCCGGTCGCATAGACGCATTCACTTTTGGAATCGGTTGCCGTCTTATCGGCAACCCGTGCCGTTAAGCTCATGCCCAAAAATGGGCCAAAAGGTGACTTTGGCCTAGACAACTTTTGATGGTCTCCTATGGAAGGTCTCATCCTGTCGGTCGCATAGACGCGTTCACTTTTGGAATCGGTGACCGTCTTATGGGCAAACCGTGCCGTTATAGTCATTCCTGTAGGCCCAATTTTGATCCAAAAGTCACTTTGGCCTAGACAACTTTTGATGGTCTCCTATGGAAGCTCACATCTTGCCGGTCGCATAGACGCATTCACTTTTGGAATCGGTTGCCGTCTTATCGGGAACGCGTGCCGTTAAGCTCATGCCCAAAAATGGGCCAAAAGGTGACTTTGGCCTAGAGAACTTTTGATGGTCTCCTATGGAAGGTCTCATCCTGTCGGTCGCATAGACGCGTTCACTTTTGGAATCGGTGACCGTCTTATGGGCAAACCGTGCCGTTATAGTCATTCCTGTAGGCCCAATTTTGGGCCAAAAGTCACTTTGGCCTAGACAACTTTTGATGGTCTCCTATGGAAGCTCACATCCTGCCGGTCGCATAGACGCATTCACTTTTGGAATCGGTTGCCGTCTTATCGGCAACCCGTGCCATTAAGCTCATGCCCAAAAATGGGCCAAAAGGTGACTTTGGCCTAGACAACTTTTGATGGTCTCCTATGGAAGGTCTCATCCTGTCGGTTGCATAGACGCGTTCACTTTTGGAATCGGTGACCGTCTTATGGGCAAACCGTGCCGTTATAATCATTCCTGTAGGCCCAATTTTGGGCCAAAAGGCACTTTGGCCTAGACAACTTTTGATGGTCTCCTATGGAAGCTCACATCCTGCCGGTCGCATAGACGCATTCACTTTTGGAATCGGTTGCCGTCTTATCAGCAACCCGTGCCGTTAAGCTCATGCCCAAAAATGGGCCAAAAGGTGACTTTGGCCTAGACAACTTTTGATGGTCTCCTATGGAAGGTCTCATCCTGTCGGTCGCATAGACGCGTTCACTTTTGGAATCGGTGACCGTCTTATGGGCAAACCGTGCCGTTATAGTCATTCCTGTAGGCCCAATTTTGGGCCAAAAGTCATTTTGGCCTAGACAACTTTTGATGGTCTCCTATGGAAGCTCACATCCTGCCGGTCGCATAGACGCATTCACTTTTGGAATCGGTTGCCGTCTTATCGGCAACCCGTGCAGTTAAGCTCATGCCCAAAAATGGGCCAAAAGGTGACTTTGGCCTAGACAACTTTTGATGGTCTCCTATGGAAAGTCTCATCCTGTCGGTCGCATAGACGCGTTCACTTTTGGAATCGGTGACCGTCTTATGGGCAAACCGTGCCGTTATAGTCATTCCTGTAGGCCCAATTTTGGGCCAAAAGTCACTTTGGCCTAGACAACTTTTGATGGTCTCCTATGGAAGCTCACATCCTGCCGGTCGCATAGACGCATTCACTTTTGGAATCGGTTGCCGTCTTATCGGCAACCCGTGCCGTTAAGCTCATGCCCAAAAATGGGCCAAAAGGTGACTTTGGCCTAGACAACTTTTGATGGTCTCCTATGGAAGCTCACATCCTGCCGGTCGCATAGACGCATTCACTTTTGGAATCGGTTGCCGTCTTATCGGCAACCCGTGCCGTTAAGCTCATGCCCAAAAATGGGCCAAAAGGTGACTTTGGCCTAGACAACTTTTGATGGTCTCCTATGGAAGGTCTCATCCTGTCGGTCGCATAGACGCGTTCACTTTTGGAATCGGTGACCGTCTTATGGGCAAACCGTGCCGTTATAGTCATTCCTGTAGGCCCAATTTTGGGCCAAAAGTCACTTTGGCCTAGACAATTTTTGATGGTCTCCTATGGAAGCTCACATCCTGCCGGTCGCATAGACGCATTCACTTTTGAAATCGGTTGCCGTCTTATCGGCAACCCGTGCCGTTAAGCTCATGCCCAAAAATGGGCCAAAAGGTGACTTTGGCCTAGACAACTTTTGATGGTCTCCTATGGAAGGTCTCATCCTGTCGGTCGCATAGACGCGTTCACTTTTGGAATCGGTGACCGTCTTATGGGCAAACCGTGCCGTTATAGTCATTCCTGTAGGCCCAATTTTGGGCCAAAAGTCACTTTGGCCTAGACAACTTTTGATGGTCTCCTATGGAAGCTCACATCCTGCCGGTCGCATAGACGCATTCACTTTTGGAATCGGTTGCCGTCTTATCGGCAACCCGTGCCGTTAAGCTCATGCCCAAAAATGGGCGATAAGGTGACTTTGGCCTAGACAACTTTTGATGGTCTCCTATGGAAGGTCTCATCCTGTCGGTCGCATAGACGCGTTCACTTTTGGAATCGGTGACCGTCTTATGGGCAAACCGTGCCGTTATAGTCATTCCTGTAGGCCCAATTTTGGGCCAAAAGTCACTTTGGTCAGACAACTTTTGATGGTCTCCTATGGAAGCTCACATCCTGCCGGTCGCATAGACGCATTCACTTTTGGAATCGGTTGCCGTCTTATCGGCAACCCGTGCCGTTAAGCTCATGCCCAAAAATGGGCCAAAAGGTGACTTTTGCCTAGACAACTTTTGATGGTCTCCTATGGAAGGTCTCATCCTGTCGGTCGCATAGACGCGTTCACTTTTGGAATCGGTGACCGTCTTATGGGCAAACCGTGCCGTTATAGTCATTCCTGTAGGCCCAATTTTGGGCCAAAAGTCACTTTGGCCTAGACAACTTTTGATGGTCTCCTATGGAAGCTCACATCCTGCCGGTCGCATAGACGCATTCACTTTTGGAATCGGTTGCCGTCTTATCGGCAACCCGTGCCGTTAAGCTCATGCCCAAAAATGGGCCAAAAGGTGACTTTGGCCTAGACAACTTTTGATGGTCTCCTATGGAAGGTCTCATCCTGTCTGTCGCATAGACGCGTTCACTTTTGGAATCGGTGACCGTCTTATGGGCAAACCGTGCCGTTATAGTCATTCCTGTAGGCCCAATTTTGGGCCAAAAGTCACTTTGGCCTAGACAACTTTTGATGGTCTCCTATGGAAGCTAACATCCTGCCGGTCGCAGAGACGCATTCACTTTTGGAATCGGTTGCCGTCTTATCGGCAACCCGTGCCGTTAAGCTCATGCCCAAAAATGGGCCAAAAGGTGACTTTGGCCTAGACAACTTTTGATGGTCTCCTATGGAAGGTCTCATCCTGTCGGTCGCATAGACGCGTTCACTTTTGGAATCGGTGACCGTCTTATGGGCAAAACGTGCCGTTATAGTCATTCCTGTAGGCCCAATTTTGGGCCAAAAGTCACTTTGGCCTAGACAACTTTTGATGGTCTCCTATGGAAGCTCACATCCTGCCGGTCGCATAGACGCATTCACTTTTGGAATCGGTTGCCGTCTTATCGGCAACCCGTGCCGTTAAGCTCATGCCCAAAAATGGGCCAAAAGGTGACTTTGGCCTAGACAACTTTTGATGGTCTCCTATGGAAGGTCTCATCCTGTCTGTCGCATAGACGCGTTCACTTTTGGAATCGGTGACCGTCTTATGGGCAAACCGTGCCGTTATAGTCATTCCTGTAGGCCCAATTTTGGGCCAAAAGTCACTTTGGCCTAGACAACTTTTGATGGTCTCCTATGGAAGCTCACATCCTGCCGGTCGCATAGACGCATTCACTTTTGGAATCGGTTGCCGTCTTATCGGCAACCCGTGCCGTTAAGCTCATGCCCAAAAATGGGCCAAAAGGTGACTTTGGCCTAGACAACTTTTGATGGTCTCCTATGGAAGGTCTCATCCTGTCGGTCGCATAGACGCGTTCACTTTTGGAATCGGTGACCGTCTTATGGGCAAACCGTGCCGTTATAGTCATTCCTGTAGGCCCAATTTTGGGCCAAAAGTCACTTTGGCCTAGACAACTTTTGATGGTCTCCTATGGAAGCTCACATCCTGCCGGTCGCATAGACGCATTCACTTTTGGAATCGGTTGCCGTCTTATCGGCAACCCGTGCCGTTAAGCTCATGCCCAAAAATGGGCCAAAAGGTGACTTTGGCCTAGACAACTTTTGATGGTCTCCTATGGAAGGTATCATCATGTCTGTCGCATAGACGCGTTCACTTTTGGAATCGGTGACCGTCTTATGGGCAAACCGTGCCGTTATAGTCATTCCTGTAGGCCCAATTTTGGGCCAAAAGTCACTTTGGCCTAGACAACTTTTGATGGTCTCCTATGGAAGGTCTCATCCTGTCGGTCGCATAGACGCGTTCACTTTTGGAATCGGTGACCGTCTTATGGGCAAAACGTGCCGTTATAGTCATTCCTGTAGGCCCAATTTTGGGCCAAAAGTCACTTTGGCCTAGACAACTTTTGATGGTCTCCTATGGAAGCTCACATCCTGCCGGTCGCATAGACGCATTCACTTTTGGAATCGGTTGCCGTCTTATCGGCAACCCGTGCCGTTAAGCTCATGCCCAAAAATGGGCCAAAAGGTGACTTTGGCCTAGACAACTTTTGATGGTCTCCTATGGAAGGTCTCATCCTGTCGGTCGCATAGACGCGTTCACTTTTGGAATCGGTGACCGTCTTATGGGCAAACCGTGCCGTTATAGTCATTCCTGTAGGCCCAATTTTGGGCCAAAAGTCACTTTGGCCTAGACATCTTTTGATGGTCTCCTATGGAAGCTCACATCCTGCCGGTCGCATAGACGCATTCACTTTTGGAATCGGTTGCCGTCTTTTCGGCAACCCGTGCCGTTAAGCTCATGCCCAAAAATGGGCCAAAAGGTGACTTTGGCCTAGACAACTTTTGATGGTCTCCTATGGAAGGTCTCATCCTGTCGGTCACATAGACGCGTTCACTTTTGGAATCGGTGACCGTCTTATGGGCAAACCATGCCGTTATAGTCATTCCTGTAGGCCCAATTTTGGGCCAAAAGTCACTTTGGCCTAGACAACTTTTGATGGTCTCCTATGGAAGCTCACATCCTGCCGGTCGCATAGACGCATTCACTTTTGGAATCGGTTGCCGTCTTATCGGCAACCCGTGCCGTTAAGCTCATGCCCAAAAATGGGCCAAAAGGTGACTTTGGCCTAGACAACTTTTGATGGTCTCCTATGGAAGGTCTCATCCTGTCTGTCGCATAGACGCGTTCACTTTTGGAATCGGTGACCGTCTTATGGGCAAACCGTGCCGTTATAGTCATTCCTGTAGGCCCAATTTTGGGCCAAAAGTCACTTTGGCCTAGACAACTTTTGATGGTCTCCTATGGAAGCTCACATCCTGCCGGTCGCATAGACGCATTCACTTTTGGAATCGGTTGCCGTCTTATCGGCAACCCGTGCCGTTAAGCTCATGCCCAAAAATGGGCCAAAAGGTGACTTTGGCCTAGACAACTTTTGATGGTCTCCTATGGAAGGTCTCATCCTGTCGGTCGCATAGACGCGTTCACTTTTGGAATCGGTGACCGTCTTATGGGCAAAACGTGCCGTTATAGTCATTCCTGTAGGCCCAATTTTGGGCCAAAAGTCACTTTGGCCTAGACAACTTTTGATGGTCTCCTATGGAAGCTCACATCCTGCCGGTCGCATAGACGCATTCACTTTTGGAATCGGTTGCCGTCTTATCGGCAACCCGTGCCGTTAAGCTCATGCCCAAAAATGGGCCAAAAGGTGACTTTGGCCTAGACAACTTTTGATGGTCTCCTATGGAAGGTCTCATCCTGTCGGTCGCATAGACGCGTTCACTTTTGGAATCGGTGACCGTCTTATGGGCAAACCGTGCCGTTATAGTCATTCCTGTAGGCCCAATTTTGGGCCAAAAGTCACTTTGGCCTAGACAACTTTTGATGGTCTCCTATGGAAGCTCACATCCTGCCGGTCGCATAGACGCATTCACTTTTGGAATCGGTTGCCGTCTTATCGGCAACCCGTGCCGTTAAGCTCATGCCCAAAAATGGGCCAAAAGGTGACTTTGGCCTAGACAACTTTTGATGGTCTCCTATGGAAGGTCTCATCCTGTCGGTCACATAGACGCGTTCACTTTTGGAATCGGTGACCGTCTTATGGGCAAACCGTGCCGTTATATTCATTCCTGTAGGCCCAATTTTGGGCCAAAAGTCACTTTGGCCTAGACAACTTTTGATGGTCTCCTATGGAAGCTCACATCCTGCCGGTCGCATAGACGCATTCACTTTTGGAATCGGTTGCCGTCTTATCGGCAACCCGTGCCGTTAAGCTCATGCCCAAAAATGGGCCAAAAGGTGACTTTGGCCTAGACAACTTTTGATGGTCTCCTATGGAAGGTCTCATCCTGTCTGTCGCATAGACGCATTCACTTTTGGAATCGGTGACCGTCTTATGGGCAAACCGTGCCGTTATAGTCATTCCTGTAGGCCCAATTTTGGGCCAAAAGTCACTTTGGCCTAGACAACTTTTGATGGTCTCCTATGGAAGCTCACATCCTGCCGGTCGCATAGACGCATTCACTTTTGGAATCGGTTGCCGTCTTATCGGCAACCCGTGCCGTTAAGCTCATGCCCAAAAATGGGCCAAAAGGTGACTTTGGCCTAGACAACTTTTGATGGTCTCCTATGGAAGGTCTCATCCTGTCGGTCGCATAGACGCGTTCACTTTTGGAATCGGTGACCGTCTTATGGGCAAACCGTGCCGTTATAGTCATTCCTGTAGGCTCAATTTTGGGCCAAAAGTCACTTTGGCCTAGACAACTTTTGATGGTCTCCTATGGAAGCTCACATCCTGCCGGTCGCATAGACGCATTCACTTTTGGAATCGGTTGCCGTCTTATCGGCAACCCGTGCCGTTAAGCTCATGCCCAAAAATGGGCCAAAAGGTGACTTTGGCCTAGACAACTTTTGATGGTCTCCTATGGAAGGTATCATCATGTCTGTCGCATAGACGCGTTCACTTTTGGAATCGGTGACCGTCTTATGGGCAAACCGTGCCGTTATAGTCATTCCTGTAGGCCCAATTTTGGGCCAAAAGTCACTTTGGCCTAGACAACTTTTGATGGTCTCCTATGGAAGGTCTCATCCTGTCGGTCGCATAGACGCGTTCACTTTTGGAATCGGTGACCGTCTTATGGGCAAAACGTGCCGTTATAGTCATTCCTGTAGGCCCAATTTTGGGCCAAAAGTCACTTTGGCCTAGACAACTTTTGATGGTCTCCTATGGAAGCTCACATCCTGCCGGTCGCATAGACGCATTCACTTTTGGAATCGGTTGCCGTCTTATCGGCAACCCGTGCCGTTAAACTCATGCCCAAAAATGGGCCAAAAGGTGACTTTGGCCTAGACAACTTTTGATGGTCTCCTATGGAAGGTCTCATCCTGTCGGTCGCATAGACGCGTTCACTTTTGGAATCGGTGACCGTCTTATGGGCAAACCGTGCCGTTATAGTCATTCCTGTAGGCCCAATTTTGGGCCAAAAGTCACTTTGGCCTAGACAACTTTTGATGGTCTCCTATGGAAGCTCACATCCTGCCGGTCGCATAGACGCATTCACTTTTGGAATCGGTTGCCGTCTTATCGGCAACCCGTGCCGTTAAGCTCATGCCCAAAAATGGGCCAAAGGGTGACTTTGGCCTAGACAACTTTTGATGGTCTCCTATGGAAGGTCTCATCCTGTCGGTCACATAGACGCGTTCACTTTTGGAATCGGTGACCGTCTTATGGGCAAACCATGCCGTTATAGTCATTCCTGTAGGCCCAATTTTGGGCCAAAAGTCACTTTGGCCTAGACAACTTTTGATGGTCTCCTATGGAAGCTCACATCCTGCCGGTCGCATAGACGCATTCACTTTTGGAATCGGTTGCCGTCTTATCGGCAACCCGTGCCGTTAAGCTCATGCCCAAAAATGGGCCAAAAGGTGACTTTGGCCTAGACAACTTTTGAAGGTCTCCTATGGAAGGTCTCATCCTGTCTGTCGCATAGACGCGTTCACTTTTGGAATCGGTGACCGTCTTATGGGCAAACCGTGCCGTTATAGTCATTCCTGTAGGCCCAATTTTGGGCCAAAAGTCACTTTGGCCTAGACAACTTTTGATGGTCTCCTATGGAAGCTCACATCCTGCCGGTCGCATAGACGCATTCACTTTTGGAATCGGTTGCCGTCTTATCGGCAACCCGTGCCGTTAAGCTCATGCCCAAAAATGGGCCAAAAGGTGACTTTGGCCTAGACAACTTTTGATGGTCTCCTATGGAAGGTCTCATCCTGTCGGTCGCATAGACGCGTTCACTTTTGGAATCGGTGACCGTCTTATGGGCAAACCGTGCCGTTATAGTCATTCCTGTAGGCCCAATTTTTGGCCAAAAGTCACTTTGGCCTAGACAACTTTTGATGGTCTCCTATGGAAGCTCACATCCTGCCGGTCGCATAGACGCATTCACTTTTGGAATCGGTTGCCGTCTTATCGGCAACCCGTGCCGTTAAGCTCATGCCCAAAAATGGGCCAAAAGGTGACTTTGGCCTAGACAACTTTTGATGGTCTCCTATGGAAGGTATCATCATGTCTGTCGCATAGACGCGTTCACTTTTGGAATCGGTGACCGTCTTATGGGCAAACCGTGCCGTTATAGTCATTCCTGTAGGCCCAATTTTGGGCCAAAAGTCACTTTGGCCTAGACAACTTTTGATGGTCTCCTATGGAAGGTCTCATCCTGTCTGTCGCATAGACGCGTTCACTTTTGGAATCGGTGACCGTCTTATGGGCAAACCGTGCCGTTATAGTCATTCCTGTAGGCCCAATTTTGGGCCAAAAGTCACTTTGGCCTAGACAACTTTTGATGGTCTCCTATGTAAGCTCACATCCTGCCGGTCGCATAGACGCATTCACTTTTGGAATCGGTTGCCGTCTTATCGGCAACCCGTGCCGTTAAGCTCATGCCCAAAAATGGGCCAAAAGGTGACTTTGGCCTAGACAACTTTTGATGGTCTCCTATGGAAGGTCTCATCCTGTCGGTCGCATAGACGCGTTCACTTTTGGAATCGGTGACCGTCTTATGGGCAAACCGTGCCGTTATAGTCATTCCTGTAGGCCCAATTTTGGGCCAAAAGTCACTTTGGCCTAGACAACTTTTGATGGTCTCCTATGGAAGCTCACATCCTGCCGGTCGCATAGACGCATTCACTTTTGGAATCGGTTGCCGTCTTATCGGCAACCCGTGCCGTTAAGCTCATGCCCAAAAATGGGCCAAAAGGTGACTCTGGCCTAGACAACTTTTGATGGTCTCCTATGGAAGGTCTCATCCTGTCGGTCACATAGACGCGTTCACTTTTGGAATCGGTGACCGTCTTATGGGCAAACCATGCCGTTATAGTCATTCCTGTAGGCCCAATTTTGGGCCAAAAGTCACTTTGGCCTAGACAACTTTTGATGGTCTCCTATGGAAGCTCACATCCTGCCGGTCGCATAGACGCATTCACTTTTGGAATCGGTTGCCGTCTTATCGGCAACCCGTGCCGTTAAGCTCATGCCCAAAAATGGGCCAAAAGGTGACTTTGGCCTAGACAACTTTTGATGGTCTCCTATGGAAGGTCTCATCCTGTCGGTCGCATAGACGCGTTCACTTTTGGAATCGGTGACCGTCTTATGGGCAAACCGTGCCGTTATAGTCATTCCTGTAGGCCCAATTTTGGGCCAAAAGTCACTTTGGCCTAGACAACTTTTGATGGTCTCCTATGGAAGCTCACATCCTGCCGGTCGCATAGACACATTCACTTTTGGAATCGGTTGCCGTCTTATCGGCAACCCGTGCCGTTAAGCTCATGCCCAAAAATGGGCCAAAAGGTGACTTTGGCCTAGACAACTTTTGATGGTCTCCTATGGAAGGTATCATCATGTCTATCGCATAGACGCGTTCACTTTTGGAATCGGTGACCGTCTTATGGGCAAACCGTGCCGTTATAGTCATTCCTGTAGGCCCAATTTTGGGCCAAAAGTCACTTTGGCCTAGACAACTTTTGATGGTCTCCTATGGAAGCTCACATCCTGCCGGTCGCATAGACGCATTCACTTTTGGAATCGGTTGCCGTCTTATCGGCAACCCGTGCCGTTAAGCTCATGCCCAAAAATGGGCCAAAAGTCACTTTGGCCTAGACAACTTTTGATGGTCTCCTATGGAAGCTCACATCCTGCCGGTCGCATAGACGCGTTCACTTTTGGAATCGGTGACCGTCTTATGGGCAAACCGTGCCGTTATAGTCATTCCTGTAGGCCCAATTTTGGGCCAAAAGTCACTTTGGCCTAGACAACTTTTGATGGTCTCCTATGGAAGCTCACATCCTGCCGGTCGCATAGACGCATTCACTTTTGGAATCGGTTGCCGTCTTATCGGCAACCCGTGCCGTTAAGCTCATGCCCAAAAATGGGCCAAAAGGTGACTTTGGCCTAGACAACTTTTGATGGTCTCCTATGGAAGGTATCATCATGTCTGTCGCATAGACGCGTTCACTTTTGGAATCGGTGACCGTCTTATGGGCAAACCGTGCCGTTATAGTCATTCCTGTAGGCCCAATTTTGGGCCAAAAGTCACTTTGGCCTAGACAACTTTTGATGGTCTCCTATGGAAGCTCACATCCTGCCGGTCGCATAGACGCATTCACTTTTGGAATCGGTTGCCGTCTTATCGGCAACCCGTGCCGTTAAGCTCATGCCCAAAAATGGGCCAAAAGTCACTTTGGCCTAGACAACTTTTGATGGTCTCCTATGGAAGCTCACATCCTGCCGGTCGCATAGACGCATTCACTTTTGGAATCGGTTGCCGTCTTATCGGCAACCCGTGCCGTTAAGCTCATGCCCAAAAATGGGCCAAAAGGTGACTTTGGCCTAGACAACTTTTGATGGTCTCCTATGGAAGCTCACATCCTGCCGGTCGCATAGACGCATTCACTTTTGGAATCGGTTGCCGTCTTATCGGCAACCCGTGCCGTTAAGCTCATGCCCAAAAATGGGCCAAAAGGTGACTTTGGCCTAAACAACTTTTGATGGTCTCCTATGGAAGGTCTCATCCTGTCGGTCGCATAGACGCGTTCACTTTTGGAATCGGTGACCGTCTTATGGGCAAACCGTGCCGTTAAGCTCATGCCCAAAAATGGGCCAAAAGGTGACTTTGGCCTAGACAACTTTTGATGGTCTCCTATGGAAGGTCTCATCCTGTCGGTCGCATAGACGCGTTCACTTTTGGAATCGGTGACCGTCTTATGGGCAAACCGTGCCGTTATAGTCATTCCTGTAGGCCCAATTTTGGGCCAAAAGTCACTTTGGCCTAGACAACTTTTGATGGTCTCCTATGGAAGCTCACATCCTGCCGGTCGCATAGACGCATTCACTTTTGGAATCGGTTGCCGTCTTATCGGCAACCCGTGCCGTTAAGCTCATGCCCAAAAATGGGCCAAAAGGTGACTTTGGCCTAGACAACTTTTGATGGTCTCCTATGGAAGGTCTCATCCTGTCGGTCACATAGACGCGTTCACTTTTGGAATCGGTGACCGTCTTATGGGCAAACCATGCCGTTATAGTCATTCCTGTAGGCCCAATTTTGGGCCAAAAGTCACTTTGGCCTAGACAACTTTTGATGGTCTCCTATGGAAGCTCACATCCTGCCGGTCGCATAGACGCATTCACTTTTGGAATCGGTTGCCGTCTTATCGGCAACCCGTGCCGTTAAGCTCATGCCCAAAAATGGGCCAAAAGGTGACTTTGGCCTAGACAACTTTTGATGGTCTCCTATGGAAGGTCTCATCCTGTCGGTCGCATAGACGCGTTCACTTTTGGAATCGGTGACCGTCTTATGGGCAAACCGTGCCGTTATAGTCATTCCTGTAGGCCCAATTTTGGGCCAAAAGTCACTTTGGCCTAGACAACTTTTGATGGTCTCCTATGGAAGCTCACATCCTGCCGGTCGCATAGACGCATTCACTTTTGGAATCGGTTGCCGTCTTATCGGCAACCCGTGCCGTTAAGCTCATGCCCAAAAATGGGCCAAAAGGTGACTTTGGCCTAGACAACTTTTGATGGTCTCCTATGGAAGGTCTCATCCTGTCTGTCGCATAGATGCGTTCACTTTTGGAATCGGTGACCGTCTTATGGGCAAACCGTGCCGTTATAGTCATTCCTGTAGGCCCAATTTTGGGCCAAAAGTCACTTTGGCCTAGACAACTTTTGATGGTCTCCTATGGAAGCTCACATCCTGCCGGTCGCATAGACGCATTCACTTTTGGAATCGGTTGCCGTCTTATCGGCAACCCGTGCCGTTAAGCTCATGCCCAAAAATGGGCCAAAAGGTGACTTTGGCCTAGACAACTTTTGATGGTCTCCTATGGAAGGTCCCATCCTGTCTGTCGCATAGACGCGTTCACTTTTGGAATCGGTGACCGTCTTATGGGCAAACCGTGCCGTTATAGTCATTCCTGTAGGCCCAATTTTGGGCCAAAAGTCACTTTGGCCTAGACAACTTTTGATGGTCTCCTATGGAAGCTCACATCCTGCCGGTCGCATAGACGCATTCACTTTTGGAATCGGTTGCCGTCTTATCGGCAACCCGTGCCGTTAAGCTCATGCCCAAAAATGGGCCAAAAGGTGACTTTGGCCTAGACAACTTTTGATGGTCTCCTATGGAAGGTCTCATCCTGTCGGTCGCAAAGACGCGTTCACTTTTGGAATCGGTGACCGTCTTATGGGCAAACCGTGCCGTTATAGTCATTCCTGTAGGCCCAATTTTGGGCCAAAAGTCACTTTGGCCTAGACAACTTTTGATGGTCTCCTATGGAAGCTCACATCCTGCCGGTCGCATAGACGCATTCACTTTTGGAATCGGTTGCCGTCTTATCGGCAACCCGTGCCGTTAAGCTCATGCCCAAAAATGGGCCAAAAGGTGACTTTGGCCTAGACAACTTTTGATGGTCTCCTATGGAAGGTCTCATCCTGTCAGTCGCATAGACGCGTTCACTTTTGGAATCGGTGACCGTCTTATGGGCAAACCGTGCCGTTATAGTCATTCCTGTAGGCCCAATTTTGGGCCAAAAGTCACTTTGGCCTAGACAACTTTTGATGGTCTCCTATGGAAGCTCACATCCTGCCGGTCGCATAGACGCATTCACTTTTGGAATCGGTTGCCGTCTTATCGGCAACCCGTGCCGTTAAGCTCATGCCCAAAAATGGGCCAAAAGGTGACTTTGGCCTAGACAACTTTTGATGGTCTCCTATGGAAGGTCTCATCCTGTCGGTCGCATAGACGCGTTCACTTTTGGAATCGGTGACCGTCTTATGGGCAAACCGTGCCGTTATAGTCATTCCTGTAGGCCCAATTTTGGGCCAAAAGTCACTTTGGCCTAGACAACTTTTGATGGTCTCCTATGGAAGCTCACATCCTGCCGGTCGCATAGACGCATTCACTTTTGGAATCGGTTGCCGTCTTATCGGCAACCCGTGCCGTTAAGCTCATGCCCAAAAATGGGCCAAAAGGTGACTTTGGCCTAGACAACTTTTGATGGTCTCCTATGGAAGGTCTCATCCTGTCGGTCACATAGACGCGTTCACTTTTGGAATCGGTGACCGTCTTATGGGCAAACCATGCCGTTATAGTCATTCCTGTAGGCCCAATTTTGGGCCAAAAGTCACTTTGGCCTAGACAACTTTTGATGGTCTCCTATGGAAGCTCACATCCTGCCGGTCGCATAGACGCATTCACTTTTGGAATCGGTTGCCGTCTTATCGGCAACCCGTGCCGTTAAGCTCATGCCCAAAAATGGGCCAAAAGGTGACTTTGGCCTAGACAACTTTTGATGGTCTCCTATGGAAGGTCTCATCCTGTCGGTCGCATAGACGCGTTCACTTTTGGAATCGGTGACCGTCTTATGGGCAAACCGTGCCGTTATAGTCATTCCTGTAGGCCCAATTTTGGGCCAAAAGTCACTTTGGCCTAGACAACTTTTGATGGTCTCCTATGGAAGCTCACATCCTGCCGGTCGCATAGACGCATTCACTTTTGGAATCGGTTGCCGTCTTATCGGCAACCCGTGCCGTTAAGCTCATGCCCAAAAATGGGCCAAAAGGTGACTTTGGCCTAGACAACTTTTGATGGTCTCCTATGGAAGGTCTCATCCTGTCTGTCGCATAGACGCGTTCACTTTTGGAATCGGTGACCGTCTTATGGGCAAACCGTGCCGTTATAGTCATTCCTGTAGGCCCAATTTTGGGCCAAAAGTCACTTTGGCCTAGACAACTTTTGATGGTCTCCTATGGAAGCTCACATCCTGCCGGTCGCATAGACGCATTCACTTTTGGAATCGGTTGCCGTCTTATCGGCAACCCGTGCCGTTAAGCTCATGCCCAAAAATGGGCCAAAAGGTGACTTTGGCCTAGACAACTTTTGATGGTCTCCTATGGAAGGTCCCATCCTGTCTGTCGCATAGACGCGTTCACTTTTGGAATCGGTGACCGTCTTATGGGCAAACCGTGCCGTTATAGTCATTCCTGTAGGCCCAATTTTGGGCCAAAAGTCACTTTGGCCTAGACAACTTTTGATGGTCTCCTATGGAAGCTCACATCCTGCCGGTCGCATAGACGCATTCACTTTTGGAATCGGTTGCCGTCTTATCGGCAACCCGTGCCGTTAAGCTCATGCCCAAAAATGGGCCAAAAGGTGACTTTGGCCTAGACAACTTTTGATGGTCTCCTATGGAAGGTCTCATCCTGTCGGTCGCAAAGACGCGTTCACTTTTGGAATCGGTGACCGTCTTATGGGCAAACCGTGCCGTTATAGTCATTCCTGTAGGCCCAATTTTGGGCCAAAAGTCACTTTGGCCTAGACAACTTTTGATGGTCTCCTATGGAAGCTCACATCCTGCCGGTCGCATAGACGCATTCACTTTTGGAATCGGTTGCCGTCTTATCGGCAACCCGTGCCGTTAAGCTCATGCCCAAAAATGGGCCAAAAGGTGACTTTGGCCTAGACAACTTTTGATGGTCTCCTATGGAAGGTCTCATCCTGTCGGTTGCATAGACGCGTTCACTTTTGGAATCGGTGACCGTCTTATGGGCAAACCGTGCCGTTATAGTCATTCCTGTAGGCCCAATTTTGGGCCAAAAGTCACTTTGGCCTAGACAACTTTTGATGGTCTCCTATGGAAGCTCACATCCTGCCGGTCGCATAGACGCATTCACTTTTGGAATCGGTTGCCGTCTTATCGGCAACCCGTGCCGTTAAGCTCATGCCCAAAAATGGGCCAAAAGGTGACTTTGGCCTAGACAACTTTTGATGGTCTCCTATGGAAGGTCTCATCCTGTCGGTCGCATAGACGCGTTCACTTTTGGAATCGGTGACCGTCTTATGGGCAAACCGTGCCGTTATAGTCATTCCTGTAGGCCCAATTTTGGGCAAAAAGTCACTTTGGCCTAGACAACTTTTGATGGTCTCCTATGGAAGTTCACATCCTGCCGGTCGCATAGACGCATTCACTTTTGGAATCGGTTGCCGTCTTATCGGCAACCCGTGCCGTTAAGCTCATGCCCAAAAATGGGCCAAAAGGTGACTTTGGCCTAGACAACTTTTGATGGTCTCCTATGGAAGGTCTCATCCTGTCGGTCGCATAGACGCGTTCACTTTTGGAATCGGTGACCGTCTTATGGGCAAACCGTGCCGTTATAGTCATTCCTGTAGGCCCAATTTTGGGCCAAAAGTCACTTTGGCCTAGACAACTTTTGATGGTCTCCTATGGAAGCTCACATCCTGCCGGTCGCATAGACGCATTCACTTTTGGAATCGGTTGCCGTCTTATCGGCAACCCGTGCCGTTAAGCTCATGCCCAAAAATGGGCCAAAAGGTGACTTTGGCCTAGACAACTTTTGATGGTCTCCTATGGAAGGTCTCATCCTGTCGGTCGCATAGACGCGTTCACTTTTGGAATCGGTGACCGTCTTATGGGCAAACCGTGCCGTTATAGTCATTCCTGTAGGCCCAATTTTGGGCCAAAAGTCACTTTGGCCTAGACAACTTTTGATGGTCTCCTATGGAAGCTCACATCCTGCCGGTCGCATAGACGCATTCACTTTTGGAATCGGTTGCCGTCTTATCGGCAACCCGTGCCGTTAAGCTCATGCCCAAAAATGGGCCAAAAGGTGACTTTGGCCTAGACAACTTTTGATGGTCTCCTATGGAAGGTCTCATCCTGTCGGTCGCATAGACGCGTTCACTTTTGGAATCGGTGACCGTCTTATGGGCAAACCGTGCCGTTATAGTCATTCCTGTAGGCCCAATTTTGGGCCAAAAGTCACTTTGGCCTAGACAACTTTTGATGGTCTCCTATGGAAGCTCACATCCTGCCGGTCGCATAGACGCATTCACTTTTGGAATCGGTTGCCGTCTTATCGGCAACCCGTGCTGTTAAGCTCATGCCCAAAAATGGGCCAAAAGGTGACTTTGGCCTAGACAACTTTTGATGGTCTCCTATGGAAGGTCTCATCCTGTCGGTCGCATAGACGCGTTCACTTTTGGAATCGGTGACCGTCTTATGGGCAAACCGTGCCGTTATAGTCATTCCTGTAGGCCCAATTTTGGGCCAAAAGTCACTTTGGCCTAGACAACTTTTGATGGTCTCCTATGGAAGCTCACATCCTGCCGGTCGCATAGACGCATTCACTTTTGGAATCGGTTGCCGTCTTATCGGCAACCCGTGCCGTTAAGCTCATGCCCAAAAATGGGCCAAAAGGTGACTTTGGCCTAGACAACTTTTGATGGTCTCCTATGGAAGGTCTCATCCTGTCGGTCGCATAGACGCGTTCACTTTTGGAATCGGTGACCGTCTTATGGGCAAACCGTGCCGTTATAGTCATTCCTGTAGGCCCAATTTTGGGCCAAAAGTCACTTTGGCCTAGACAACTTTTGATGGTCTCCTATGGAAGCTCACATCCTGCCGGTCGCATAGACGCATTCACTTTTGGAATCGGTTGCCGTCTTATCGGCAACCCGTGCCGTTAAGCTCATGCCCAAAAATGGGCCAAAAGATGACTTTGGCCTAGACAACTTTTGATGGTCTCCTATGGAAGGTCTCATCCTGTCGGTCGCATAGACGTGTTCACTTTTGGAATCGGTGACTGTCTTATGGGCAAAACGTGCCGTTATAATCATTCCTGTAGGCCCAATTTTGGGCCAAAAGTCACTTTGGCCTAGACAACTTTTGATGGTCTCCTATGGAAGCTCACATCCTGCCGGTCGCATAGACGCATTCACTTTTGGAATCGGTTGCCGTCTTATCGGCAACCCGTGCCGTTAAGCTCATGCCCAAAAATGGGCCAAAAGGTGACTTTGGCCTAGACAACTTTTCCCCCAAAAGTCACTTTGGCCTAGACAACTTTTGATGGTCTCCTATGGAAGCTCACATCCTGCCGGTCGCATAGACGCATTCACTTTTGGAATCGGTTGCCGTCTTATCGGCAACCCGTGCCGTTAAGCTCATGCCCAAAAATGGGCCAAAAGGTGACTTTGGCCTAGACAACTTTTCCCCCAAAAGTCACTTTGGCCTAGACAACTTTTGATGGTCTCCTATGGAAGCTCACATCCTGCCGGTCGCATAGACGCATTCACTTTTGGAATCGGTTGCCGTCTTATCGGCAACCCGTGCCGTTAAGCTCATGCCCAAAAATGGGCCAAACGGTGACTTTGGCCTAGACAACTTTTGATGGTCTCCTATGGAAGGTCTCATCCTGTCGGTCGCATAGACGCGTTCACTTTTGGAATCGGTGACCGTCTTATGGGCAAACCATGCCGTTATAGTCATTCCTGTAGGCCCAATCTTGGGCCAAAAGTCACTTTGGCCTAGACAACTTTTGATGGTCTCCTATGGAAGCTCACATCCTGCCGGTCGCATAGACGCATTCACTTTTGGAATCGGTTGCCGTCTTATCGGCAACCCGTGCCGTTAAGCTCATGCCCAAAAATGGGCCAAAAGGTGACTTTGGCCTAAACAACTTTTGATGGTCTCCTATGGAAGGTCTCATCCTGTCGGTCGCATAGACGCGTTCACTTTTGGAATCGGTGACCGTCTTATGGGCAAACCGTGCCGTTAAGCTCATGCCCAAAAATGGGCCAAAAGGTGACTTTGGCCTAGACAACTTTTGATGGTCTCCTGTGGAAGGTCTCATCCTGTCGGTCGCATAGACGCGTTCACTTTTGGAATCGGTGACCGTCTTATGGGCAAACCGTGCCGTTATAGTCATTCCTGTAGGCCCAATTTTGGGCCAAAAGTCACTTTGGCCTAGACAACTTTTGATGGTCTCCTATGGAAGCTCACATCCTGCCGGTCGCATAGACGCATTCACTTTTGGAATCGGTTGCCGTCTTATCGGCAACCCGTGCCGTTAAGCTCATGCCCAAAAATGGGCCAAAAGGTGACTTTGGCCTAGACAACTTTTGATGGTCTCCTATGGAAGGTCTCATCCTGTCGGTCGCATAGACGCGTTCACTTTTGGAATCGGTGACCGTCTTATGGGCAAACCGTGCCGTTATAGTCATTCCTGTAGGCCCAATTTTGGGCCAAAAGTCACTTTGGCCTAGACAACTTTTGATGGTCTCCTATGGAAGCTCACATCCTGCCGGTCGCATAGACGCATTCACTTTTGGAATCGGTGGCCGTCTTATCAGCAACCCGTGCCGTTAAGCTCATGCCCAAAAATGGGCCAAAAGGTGACTTTGGCCTAGACAACTTTTGATGGTCTCCTATGGAAGGTCTCATCCTGTCGGTCGCATAGACGCGTTCACTTTTGGAATCGGTGACCGTCTTATGGGCAAACCGTGCCGTTATAGTCATTCCTGTAGGCCCAATTTTGGGCCAAAAGTCACTTTGGCCTAGACAACTTTTGATGGTCTCCTATGGAAGCTCACATCCTGCCGGTCGCATAGACGCATTCACTTTTGGAATCGGTTGCCGTCTTATCGGCAACCCGTGCCGTTAAGCTCATGCCCAAAAATGGGCCAAAAGGTGACTTTGGCCTAAACAACTTTTGATGGTCTCCTATGGAAGGTCTCATCCTGTCGGTCGCATAGACGCGTTCACTTTTGGAATCGGTGACCGTCTTATGGGCAAACCGTGCCGTTAAGCTCATGCCCAAAAATGGGCCAAAAGGTGACTTTGGCCTAGACAACTTTTGATGGTCTCCTATGGAAGGTCTCATCCTGTCGGTCGCATAGACGCGTTCACTTTTGGAATCGGTGACCGTCTTATGGGCAAACCGTGCCGTTATAGTCATTCCTGTAGGCCCAATTTTGGGCCAAAAGTCACTTTGGCCTAGACAACTTTTGATGGTCTCCTATGGAAGCTCACATCCTGCCGGTCGCATAGACGCATTCACTTTTGGAATCGGTTGCCGTCTTATCGGC
This sequence comes from Gibbula magus, assembly GCA_936450465.1. Lineage (NCBI taxonomy): Eukaryota > Metazoa > Mollusca > Gastropoda > Trochida > Trochidae > Gibbula > Gibbula magus. The sequence goes on from OW388306.1 coordinate 516,845, forward strand.
AACCCGTGCCGTTAAGCTCATGCCCAAAAATGGGCCAAAAGGTGACTTTGGCCTAGACAACTTTTGATGGTCTCCTATGGAAGTTCTCATCCTGTCGGTCGCATAGACGCATTCACTTTTGGAATCGGTGACCGTCTTATGGGCAAACCGTGCCGTTATAGTCATTCCTGTAGGCCCAATTTTGGGCCAAAAGTCACTTTGGCCTAGACAACTTTTGATGGTCTCCTATGGAAGCTCACATCCTGCCGGTCGCATAGACGCATTCACTTTTGGAATCGGTTGCCGTCTTATCGGCAACCCGTGCCGTTAAGCTCATGCCCAAAAAATGGGCCAAAAGGTGACTTTGGCCTAGAGACTTTTGATGGTCTCCTATGGAAGGTCTCATCCTGTCGGTCGCATAGACGCGTTCACTTTTGGAATCGGTGACCGTCTTATGGGCAAACCGTGCCGTTATAGTCATTCCTGTAGGCCCAATTTTGGGCCAAAAGTCACTTTGGCCTAGACAACTTTTGATGGTCTCCTATGGAAGGTCTCATCTTGTCGGTCGCATAGACGCGTTCACTTTTGGAATCGCTGACCGTCTTATGGGCAAACCGTGCCGTTATAGTCATTCCTGTAGGCCCAATTTTGGGCCAAAAGTCACTTTGGCCTAGACAACTTTTGATGGTCTCCTATGGAAGCTCACATCCTGCCGGTCGCATAGACGCATTCACTTTTGGAATCGGTTGCCGTCTTATCGGCAACCCGTGCCGTTAAGCTCATGCCCAAAAATGGGCCAAAAGGTGACTTTGGCCTAGACAACTTTTGATGGTCTCCTATGGAAGGTCTCATCCTGTCGGTCGCATAGACGCATTCACTTTTGGAATCGGTGACCGTCTTATGGGCAAACCGTGCCGTTATAGTCATTCCTGTAGGCCCAATTTTGGGCCAAAAGTCACTTTGGCCTAGACAACTTTTGATGGTCTCCTATGGAAGCTCACATCCTGCCGGTCGCATAGACGCATTCACTTTTGGAATCGGTTGCCGTCTTATCGGCAACCCGTGCCGTTAAGCTCATGCCCAAAAATGGGCCAAAAGGTGACTTTGGCCTAGAGACTTTTGATGGTCTCCTATGGAAGGTCTCATCCTGTCGGTCGCATAGACGCGTTCACTTTTGGAATCGGTGACCGTCTTATGGGCAAACCGTGCCGTTATAGTCATTCCTGTAGGCCCAATTTTGGGCCAAAAGTCACTTTGGCCTAGACAACTTTTGATGGTCTCCTATGGAAGCTCACATCCTGCCGGTCGCATAGACGCATTCACTTTTGGAATCGGTTGCCGTCTTATCGGCAACCCGTGCCGTTAAGCTCATGCCCAAAAATGGGCCAAAAGGTGACTTTGGCCTAGACAACTTTTGATGGTCTCCTATGGAAGGTCTCATCCTGTCGGTCGCATAGACGCGTTCACTTTTGGAATCGGTGACCGTCTTATGGGCAAACCGTGCCGTTATAGTCATTCCTGTAGGCCCAATTTTGGGCCAAAAGTCACTTTGGCCTAGACAACTTTTGATGGTCTCCTATGGAAGCTCACATCCTGCCGGTCACATAGACGCATTCACTTTTGGAATCGGTTGCCGTCTTATCGGCAACCCGTGCCGTTAAGCTCATGCCCAAAAATGGGCCAAAAGGTGACTTTGGCCTAGACAACTTTTGATGGTCTCCTATGGAAGGTCTCATCCTGTCGGTCGCATAGACGCGTTCACTTTTGGAATCGGTGACCGTCTTATGGGCAAACCGTGCCGTTATAGTCATTCCTGTAGGCCCAATTTTGGGCCAAAAGTCACTTTGGCCTAGACAACTTTTGATGGTCTCCTATGGAAGCTCACATCCTGCCGGTCGCTTAGACGCATTCACTTTTGGAATCGGTTGCCGTCTTATCGGCAACCCGTGCCGTTAAGCTCATGCCCAAAAATGGGCCAAAAGGTGACTTTGGCCTGGACAACTTTTGATGGTCTCCTATGGAAGGTCTCATCCTGTCGGTCGCATAGACGCATTCACTTTTGGAATCGGTGACCGTCTTATGGGCAAACCGTGCCGTTATAGTCATTCCTGTAGGCCCAATTTTGGGCCAAAAGTCACTTTGGCCTAGACAACTTTTGATGGTCTCCTATGGAAGCTCACATCCTGCCGGTCGCATAGACGCATTCACTTTTGGAATCGGTTGCCGTCTTATCGGCAACCCGTGCCGTTAAGCTCATGCCCAAAAATGGGCCAAAAGGTGACTTTGGCCTAGACAACTTTTGATGGTCTCCTATGGAAGGTCTCATCCTGTCGGTCGCATAGACGCGTTCACTTTTGGAATCGGTGACCGTCTTATGGGCAAACCGTGCCGTTATAGTCATTCCTGTAGGCCCAATTTTGGGCCAAAAGTCACTTTGGCCTAGACAACTTTTGATGGTCTCCTATGGAAGCTCACATCCTGCCGGTCGCATAGACGCATTCACTTTTGGAATCGGTTGCCGTCTTATCGGCAACCCGTGCCGTTAAGCTCAAGCCCAAAAATGGGCCAAAAGGTGACTTTGGCCTGGACAACTTTTGATGGTCTCCTATGGAAGGTCTCATCCTGTCGGTCGCATAGACGCATTCACTTTTGGAATCGGTGACCGTCTTATGGGCAAACCGTGCCGTTATAGTCATTCCTGTAGGCCCAATTTTGGGCCAAAAGTCACTTTGGCCTAGACAACTTTTGATGGTCTCCTATGGAAGCTCACATCCTGCCGGTCGCATAGACGCATTCACTTTTGGAATCGGTTGCCGTCTTATCGGCAACCCGTGCCGTTAAGCTCATGCCCAAAAATGGGCCAAAAGGTGACTTTGGCCTAGACAACTTTTGATGGTCTCCTATGGAAGGTCTCATCCTGTCGGTCGCATAGACACGTTCACTTTTGGAATCGGTGACCGTCTTATGGGCAAACCGTGCCGTTATAGTCATTCCTGTAGGCCCAATTTTGGGCCAAAAGTCACTTTGGCCTAGACAACTTTTGATGGTCTCCTATGGAAGCTCACATCCTGCCGGTCGCATAGACGCATTCACTTTTGGAATCGGTTGCCGTCTTATCGGCAACCCGTGCCGTTAAGCTCATGCCCAAAAATGGGCCAAAAGGTGACTTTGGCCTAGACAACTTTTGATGGTCTCCTATGGAAGGTCTCATCCTATCGGTCGCATAGACACGTTCACTTTTGGAATCGGTGACCGTCTTATGGGCAAACCGTGCCGTTATAGTCATTACTGTAGGCCCAATTTTGGGCCAAAAGTCACTTTGGCCTAGACAACTTTTGATGGTCTCCTATGGAAGCTCACATCCTGCCGGTCGCATAGACGCATTCACTTTTGGAATCGGTTGCCGTCTTATCGGCAACCCGTGCCGTTAAGCTCATGCCCAAAAATGGGCCAAAAGGTGACTTTGGCCTAGACAACTTTTGATGGTCTCCTATGGAAGGTCTCATCCTGTCGGTCGCATAGACGCGTTCACTTTTGGAATCGGTGACCGTCTTATGGGCAAACCGTGCCGTTATAGTCATTCCTGTAGGCCCAATTTTGGGCCAAAAGTCACTTTGGCCTAGACAACTTTTGATGGTCTCCTATGGAAGCTCACATCCTGCCGGTCGCTTAGACGCATTCACTTTTGGAATCGGTTGCCGTCTTATCGGCAACCCGTGCCGTTAAGCTCATGCCCAAAAATGGGCCAAAAGGTGACTTTGGCCTAGACAACTTTTGATGGTCTCCTATGGAAGGTCTCATCCTGTCGGTCGCATAGACGCATTCACTTTTGGAATCGGTGACCGTCTTATGGGCAAACCGTGCCGTTATAGTCATTCCTGTAGGCCCAATTTTGGGCCAAAAGTCACTTTGGCCTAGACAACTTTTGATGGTCTCCTATGGAAGCTCACATCCTGCCGGTCGCATAGACGCATTCACTTTTGGAATCGGTTGCCGTCTTATCGGCAACCCGTGCCGTTAAGCTCATGCCCAAAAATGGGCCAAAAGGTGACTTTGGCCTAGACAACTTTTGATGGTCTCCTATGGAAGGTCTCATCCTGTCGGTCGCATAGACGCGTTCACTTTTGGAATCGGTGACCGTCTTATGGGCAAACCGTGCCGTTATAGTCATTCCTGTAGGCCCAATTTTGGGCCAAAAGTCACTTTGGCCTAGACAACTTTTGATGGTCTCCTATGGAAGCTCACATCCTGCCGGTCGCATAGACGCATTCACTTTTGGAATCGGTTGCCGTCTTATCGGCAACCCGTGCCGTTAAGCTCATGCCCAAAAATGGGCCAAAAGGTGACTTTGGCCTGGACAACTTTTGATGGTCTCCTATGGAAGGTCTCATCCTGTCGGTCGCATAGACGCGTTCACTTTTGGAATCGGTGACCGTCTTATGGGCAAACCGTGCCGTTATAGTCATTCCTGTAGGCCCAATTTTGGGCCAAAAGTCACTTTGGCCTAGACAACTTTTGATGGTCTCCTATGGAAGCTCACATCCTGCCGGTCGCATAGACGCATTCACTTTTGGAATCGGTTGCCGTCTTATCGGCAACCCGTGCCGTTAAGCTCATGCCCAAAAATGGGCCAAAAGGTGACTTTGGCCTAGACAACTTTTGATGGTCTCCTATGGAAGGTCTCATCCTGTCGGTCGCATAGACACGTTCACTTTTGGAATCGGTGACCGTCTTATGGGCAAACCGTGCCGTTATAGTCATTCCTGTAGGCCCAATTTTGGGCCAAAAGTCACTTTGGCCTAGACAACTTTTGATGGTCTCCTATGGAAGCTCACATCCTGCCGGTCGCATAGACGCATTCACTTTTGGAATCGGTTGCCGTCTTATCGGCAACCCGTGCCGTTAAGCTCATGCCCAAAAATGGGCCAAAAGGTGACTTTGGCCTAGACAACTTTTGATGGTCTCCTATGGAAGGTCTCATCCTATCGGTCGCATAGACACGTTCACTTTTGGAATCGGTGACCGTCTTATGGGCAAACCGTGCCGTTATAGTCATTCCTGTAGGCCCAATTTTGGGCCAAAAGTCACTTTGGCCTAGACAACTTTTGATGGTCTCCTATGGAAGCTCACATCCTGCCGGTCGCATAGACGCATTCACTTTTGGAATCGGTTGCCGTCTTATCGGCAACCCGTGCCGTTAAGCTCATGCCCAAAAATGGGCCAAAAGGTGACTTTGGCCTAGACAACTTTTGATGGTCTCCTATGGAAGGTCTCATCCTGTCGGTCGCATAGAAACGTTCACTTTTGGAATCGGTGACCGTCTTATGGGCAAACCGTGCCGTTATAGTCATTACTGTAGGCCCAATTTTGGGCCAAAAGTCACTTTGGCCTAGACAACTTTTGATGGTCTCCTATGGAAGCTCACATCCTGCCGGTCGCATAGACGCATTCACTTTTGGAATCGGTTGCCGTCTTATCGGCAACCCGTGCCGTTAAGCTCATGCCCAAAAATGGGCCAAAAGGTGACTTTGGCCTAGACAACTTTTGATGGTCTCCTATGGAAGGTCTCATCCTGTCGGTCGCATAGACGCGTTCACTTTTGGAATCGGTGACCGTCTTATGGGCAAACCGTGCCGTTATAGTCATTCCTGTAGGCCCAATTTTGGGCCAAAAGTCACTTTGGCCTAGACAACTTTTGATGGTCTCCTATGGAAGGTCTCATCCTGTCGGTCGCATAGACGCGTTCACTTTTGGAATCGGTGACCGTCTTATGGGCAAACCGTGCCGTTATAGTCATTCCTGTAGGCCCAATTTTGGGCCAAAAGTCACTTTGGCCTAGACAACTTTTGATGGTCTCCTATGGAAGCTCACATCCTGCCGGTCGCATAGACGCATTCACTTTTGGAATCGGTTGCCGTCTTATCGGCAACCCGTGCCGTTAAGCTCATGCCCAAAAATGAGCCAAAAGGTGACTTTGGCCTAGACAACTTTTGATGGTCTCCTATGGAAGGTCTCATCCTGTCGGTCGCATAGACGCGTTCACTTTTGGAATCGGTGACCGTCTTATGGGCAAACCGTGCCGTTATAGTCATTCCTGTAGGCCCAATTTTGGGCCAAAAGTCACTTTGGCCTAGACAACTTTTGATGGTCTCCTATGGAAGCTCACATCCTGCCGGTCGCATAGACGCATTCACTTTTGGAATCGGTTGCCGTCTTATCGGCAACCCGTGCCGTTAAGCTCATGCCCAAAAATGGGCCAAAAGGTGACTTTGGCCTAGACAACTTTTGATGGTCTCCTATGGAAGGTCTCATCCTGTCGGTCGCATAGACGCGTTCACTTTTGGAATCGGTGACCGTCTTATTGGCAAACCGTGCCGTTATAGTCATTCCTGTAGGCCCAATTTTGGGCCAAAAGTCACTTTGGCCTAGACAACTTTTGATGGTCTCCTATGGAAGCTCACATCCTGCCGGTCGCATAGACGCATTCACTTTTGGAATCGGTTGCCGTCTTATCGGCAACCCGTGCCGTTAAGCTCATGCCCAAAAATGGGCCAAAAGGTGACTTTGGCCTAGACAACTTTTGATGGTCTCCTATGGAAGGTCTCATCCTGTCGGTCGCATAGACGCGTTCACTTTTGGAATCGGTGACCGTCTTATGGGCAAACCGTGCCGTTATAGTCATTCCTGTAGGCCCAATTTTGGGCCAAAAGTCACTTTGGCCTAGACAACTTTTGATGGTCTCCTATGGAAGCTCACATCCTGCCGGTCGCATAGACGCATTCACTTTTGGAATCGGTTGCCGTCTTATCGGCAACCCGTGCCGTTAAGCTCATGCCCAAAAATGGGCCAAAAGGTGACTTTGGCCTAGACAACTTTTGATGGTCTCCTATGGAAGGTCTCATCCTGTCGGCCGCATAGACGCGTTCACTTTTGGAATCGGTGACCGTCTTATGGGCAAACCGTGCCGTTATAGTCATTCCTGTAGGCCCAATTTTGGGCCAAAAGTCACTTTGGCCTAGACAACTTTTGATGGTCTCCTATGGAAGCTCACATCCTGCCGGTCGCATAGACGCATTCACTTTTGGAATCGGTTGCCGTCTTATCGGCAACCCGTGCCGTTAAGCTCATGCCCAAAAATGGGCCAAAAGGTGACTTTGGCCTAGACAACTTTTGATGGTCTCCTATGGAAGGTCTCATCCTGTCGGTCGCATAGACGCGTTCACTTTTGGAATCGGTGACCGTCTTATGGGCAAACCGTGCCGTTATAGTCATTCCTGTAGGCCCAATTTTGGGCCAAAAGTCACTTTGGCCTAGACAACTTTTGATGGTCTCCTATGGAAGCTCACATCCTGCCGGTCGCATAGACGCATTCACTTTTGGAATCGGTTGCCGTCTTATCGGCAACCCGTGCCGTTAAGCTCATGCCCAAAAATGGGCCAAAAGGTGACTTTGGCCTAGACAACTTTTGATGGTCTCCTATGGAAGGTCTCATCCTGTCGGTCGCATAGACGCGTTCACTTTTGGAATCGGTGACCGTCTTATGGGCAAACCGTGCCGTTATAGTCATTCCTGTAGGCCCAATTTTGGGCCAAAAGTCACTTTGGCCTAGACAACTTTTGATGGTCTCCTATGGAAGCTCACATCCTGCCGGTCGCATAGACGCATTCACTTTTGGAATCGGTTGCCGTCTTATCGGTAACCCGTGCCGTTAAGCTCATGCCCAAAAATGGACCAAAAGGTGACTTTGGCTTAGACAACTTTTGATGGTCTCCTATGGAAGGTCTCATCCTGTCGGTCGCATAGACGCGTTCACTTTTGGAATCGGTGACCGTCTTATGGGCAAACCGTGCCGTTATAGTCATTCCTGTAGGCCCAATTTTGGGCCAAAAGTCACTTTGGCCTAGACAACTTTTGATGGTCTCCTATGGAAGCTCACATCCTGCCGGTCGCATAGACGCATTCACTTTTGGAATCGGTTGCCGTCTTATCGGCAACCCGTGCCGTTAAGCTCATGCCCAAATATGGGCCAAAAGGTGACTTTGGCCTAGACAACTTTTGATGGTCTCCTATGGAAGGTCTCATCCTGTCGGTCGCATAGACGCGTTCACTTTTGGAATCGGTGACCGTCTTATGGGCAAACCGTGCCGTTATAGTCATTCCTGTAGGCCCAATTTTGGGCCAAAAGTCACTTTGGCCTAGACAACTTTTGATGGTCTCCTATGGAAGCTCACATCCTGCCGGTCGCATAGACGCATTCACTTTTGGAATCGGTTGCCGTCTTATCGGCAACCCGTGCCGTTAAGCTCATGCCCAAAAATGGGCCAAAAGGTGACTTTGGCCTAGACAACTTTTGATGGTCTCCTATGGAAGGTCTCATCCTGTCGGTCGCATAGACGCATTCACTTTTGGAATCGGTGACCGTCTTATGGGCAAACCGTGCCGTTATAGTCATTCCTGTAGGCCCAATTTTGGGCCAAAAGTCGATTTGGCCTAGACAACTTTTGATGGTCTCCTATGGAAGCTCACATCCTGCCGGTCGCATAGACGCATTCACTTTTGGAATCGGTTGCCGTCTTATCGGCAACCCGTGCCGTTAAGCTCATGCCCAAAAATGGGCCAAAAGGTGACTTTGGCCTAGACAACTTTTGATGGTCTCCTATGGAAGGTCTCATCCTGTCGGTCGCATAGACGCGTTCACTTTTGGAATCGGTGACCGTCTTATGGGCAAACCGTGCCGTTATAGTCATTCCTGTAGGCCCAATTTTGGGCCAAAAGTCACTTTGGCCTAGACAACTTTTGATGGTCTCCTATGGAAGCTCACATCCTGCCGGTCGCATAGACGCATTCACTTTTGGAATCGGTTGCCGTCTTATCGGCAACCCGTGCCGTTAAGCTCATGCCCAAAAATGGGCCAAAAGGTGACTTTGGCCTAGAGAACTTTTGATGGTCTCCTATGGAAGGTCTCATCCTGTCGGTCGCATAGACGCGTTCACTTTTGGAATCGGTGACCGTCTTATGGGCAAACCGTGCCGTTATAGTCATTCCTGTAGGCCCAATTTTGGGCCAAAAGTCACTTTGGCCTAGACAACTTTTGATGGTCTCCTATGGAAGCTCACATCCTGCCGGTCGCATAGACGCATTCACTTTTGGAATCGGTTGCCGTCTTATCGGCAACCCGTGCCGTTAAGCTCATGCCCAAAAATGGGCCAAAAGGTGACTTTGGCCTAGACAACTTTTGATGGTCTCCTATGGAAGGTCTCATCCTGTCGGTCGCATAGACGCGTTCACTTTTGGAATCGGTGACCGTCTTATGGGCAAACCGTGCCGTTATAGTCATTCCTGTAGGCCCAATTTTGGGCCAAAAGTCACTTTGGCCTAGACAACTTTTGATGGTCTCCTATGGAAGCTCACATCCTGCCGGTCTCATAGACGCATTCACTTTTGGAATCGGTTGCCGTCTTATCGGCAACCCGTGCCGTTAAGCTCATGCCCAAATATGGGCCAAAAGGTGACTTTGGCCTAGACAACTTTTGATGGTCTCCTATGGAAGGTCTCATCCTGTCGGTCGCATAGACGCGTTCACTTTTGGAATCGGTGACCGTCTTATGGGCAAACCGTGCCGTTATAGTCATTCCTGTAGGCCCAATTTTGGGCCGAGAGTCACTTTGGCCTAGACAACTTTTGATGGTCTCCTATGGAAGCTCACATCCTGCCGGTCGCATAGACGCATTCACTTTTGGAATCGGTTGCCGTCTTATCGGCAACCCGTGCCGTTAAGCTCATGCCCAAAAATGGGCCAAAAGGTGACTTTGGCCTAGACAACTTTTGATGGTCTCCTATGGAAGGTCTCATCCTGTCGGTCGCATAGACGCATTCACTTTTGGAATCGGTGACCGTCTTATGGGAAAACCGTGCCGCTATAGTCATTCCTGTAGGCCCAATTTTGGGCCAAAAGTCACTTTGGCCTAGACAACTTTTGATGGTCTCCTATGGAAGCTCACATCCTGCCGGTCGCATAGACGCATTCACTTTTGGAATCGGTTGCCGTCTTATCGGCAACCCGTGCCGTTAAGCTCATGCCCAAATATGGGCCAAAAGGTGACTTTGGCCTAGACAACTTTTGATGGTCTCCTATGGAAGGTCTCATCCTGTCGGTCGCATAGACGCGTTCACTTTTGGAATCGGTGACCGTCTTATGGGCAAACCGTGCCGTTATAGTCATTCCTGTAGGCCCAATTTTGGGCCAAAAGTCACTTTGGCCTAGACAACTTTTGATGGTCTCCTATGGAAGCTCACATCCTGCCGGTCGCATAGACGCATTCACTTTTGGAATCGGTTGCCGTCTTATCGGCAACCCGTGCCGTTAAGCTCATGCCCAAAAATGGGCCAAAAGGTGACTTTGGCCTAGACAACTTTTGATGGTCTCCTATGGAAGGTCTCATCCTGTCGGTCGCATAGACGCATTCACTTTTGGAATCGGTGACCGTCTTATGGGAAAACCGTGCCGTTATAGTCATTCCTGTAGGCCCAATTTTGGGCCAAAAGTCGATTTGGCCTAGACAACTTTTGATGGTCTCCTATGGAAGCTCACATCCTGCCGGTCGCATAGACGCATTCACTTTTGGAATCGGTTGCCGTCTTATCGGCAACCCGTGCCGTTAAGCTCATGCCCAAAAATGGGCCAAAAGGTGACTTTGGCCTAGACAACTTTTGATGGTCTCCTATGGAAGGTCTCATCCTGTCGGTCGCATAGACGCGTTCACTTTTGGAATCGGTGACCGTCTTATGGGCAAACCGTGCCGTTATAGTCATTCCTGTAGGCCCAATTTTGGGCCAAAAGTCACTTTGGCCTAGACAACTTTTGATGGTCTCCTATGGAAGCTCACATCCTGCCGGTCGCATAGACGCATTCACTTTTGGAATCGGTTGCCGTCTTATCGGCAACCCGTGCCGTTAAGCTCATGCCCAAAAATGGGCCAAAAGGTGACTTTGGCCTAGAGAACTTTTGATGGTCTCCTATGGAAGGTCTCATCCTGTCGGTCGCATAGACGCGTTCACTTTTGGAATCGGTGACCGTCTTATGGGCAAACCGTGCCGTTATAGTCATTCCTGTAGGCCCAATTTTGGGCCAAAAGTCACTTTGGCCTAGACAACTTTTGATGGTCTCCTATGGAAGCTCACATCCTGCCGGTCGCATAGACGCATTCACTTTTGGAATCGGTTGCCGTCTTATCGGCAACCCGTGCCGTTAAGCTCATGCCCAAAAATGGGCCAAAAGGTGACTTTGGCCTAGACAACTTTTGATGGTCTCCTATGGAAGGTCTCATCCTGTCGGTCGCATAGACGCGTTCACTTTTGGAATCGGTGACCGTCTTATGGGCAAACCGTGCCGTTATAGTCATTCCTGTAGGCCCAATTTTGGGCCAAAAGTCACTTTGGCCTAGACAACTTTTGATGGTCTCCTATGGAAGCTCACATCCTGCCGGTCTCATAGACGCATTCACTTTTGGAATCGGTTGCCGTCTTATCGGCAACCCGTGCCGTTAAGCTCATGCCCAAATATGGGCCAAAAGGTGACTTTGGCCTAGACAACTTTTGATGGTCTCCTATGGAAGGTCTCATCCTGTCGGTCGCATAGACGCGTTCACTTTTGGAATCGGTGACCGTCTTATGGGCAAACCGTGCCGTTATAGTCATTCCTGTAGGCCCAATTTTGGGCCGAGAGTCACTTTGGCCTAGACAACTTTTGATGGTCTCCTATGGAAGCTCACATCCTGCCGGTCGCATAGACGCATTCACTTTTGGAATCGGTTGCCGTCTTATCGGCAACCCGTGCCGTTAAGCTCATGCCCAAAAATGGGCCAAAAGGTGACTTTGGCCTAGACAACTTTTGATGGTCTCCTATGGAAGGTCTCATCCTGTCGGTCGCATAGACGCATTCACTTTTGGAATCGGTGACCGTCTTATGGGAAAACCGTGCCGCTATAGTCATTCCTGTAGGCCCAATTTTGGGCCAAAAGTCACTTTGGCCTAGACAACTTTTGATGGTCTCCTATGGAAGCTCACATCCTGCCGGTCGCATAGACGCATTCACTTTTGGAATCGGTTGCCGTCTTATCGGCAACCCGTGCCGTTAAGCTCATGCCCATAAATGGGCCAAAAGGTGACTTTGGCCTAGACAACTTTTGATGGTCTCCTATGGAAGGTCTCATCCTGTCGGTCGCATAGACGCGTTCACTTTTGGAATCGGTGACCGTCTTATGGGCAAACCGTGCCGTTATAGTCATTCCTGTTGGCCCAATTTTGGGCCAAAAGTCACTTTGGCCTAGACAACTTTTGATGGTCTCCTATGGAAGCTCACATCCTGCCGGTCGCATAGACGCATTCACTTTTGGAATCGGTTGCCGTCTTATCGGCAACCCGTGCCGTTAAGCTCATGCCCAAAAATGGGCCAAAAGGTGACTTTGGCCTAGACAACTTTTGATGGTCTCCTATGGAAGGTCTCATCCTGTCGGTCGCATAGACGCGTTCACTTTTGGAATCGGTGACCGTCTTATGGGCAAACCGTGCCGTTATAGTCATTCCTGTAGGCCCAATTTTGGGCAAAAAGTCACTTTGGCCTAGACAACTTTTGATGGTCTCCTATGGAAGCTCACATCCTGCCGGTCGCATACACGCATTCACTTTTGGAATCGGTTGCCGTCTTATCGGCAACCCGTGCCGTTAAGCTCATGCCCAAAAATGGGCCAAAAGGTGACTTTGGCCTAGACAACTTTTGATGGTCTCCTATGGAAGGTCTCATCCTGTCGGTCGCATAGACGTGTTCACTTTTGGAATCGGTGACCGTCTTATGGGCAAACTGTGCCGTTATAGTCATTCCTGTAGGCCCAATTTTGGGCCAAAAGTCACTTTGGCCTAGACAACTTTTGATGGTCTCCTATGGAAGCTCACATCCTGCCGGTCGCATAGACGCATTCACTTTTGGAATCGGTTGCCGTCTTATCGGCAACCCGTGCCGTTAAGCTCATGCCCAAAAATGGGCCAAAAGGTGACTTTGGCCTAGACAACTTTTGATGGTCTCCTATGGAAGGTCTCATCCTGTCGGTCGCATAGACGCGTTCACTTTTGGAATCGGTGACCGTCTTATGGGCAAACCGTGCCGTTATAGTCATTCCTGTAGGCCCAATTTTGGGCCAAAAGTCACTTTGGCCTAGACAACTTTTGATGGTCTCCTATGGAAGCTCACATCCTGCTGGTCGCATAGACGCATTCACTTTTGGAATCGGTTGCCGTCTTATCGGCAACCCGTGCCGTTAAGCTCATGCCCAAAAATGGGCCAAAAGGTGACTTTGGCCTAGACAACTTTTGATGGTCTCCTATGGAAGGTCTCATCCTGTCGGTCGCATAGACGCGTTCACTTTTGGAATCGGTGACCGTCTTATGGGCAAACCGTGCCGTTATAGTCATTCCTGTAGGCCCAATTTTGGGCCAAAAGTCACTTTGGCCTAGACAACTTTTGATGGTCTCCTATGGAAGCTCACATCCTGCCGGTCGCATAGACGCATTCACTTTTGGAATCGGTTGCCGTCTTATCGGCAACCCGTGCCGTTAAGCTCATGCCCAAAAATGGGCCAAAAGGTGACTTTGGCCTAGACAACTTTTGATGGTCTCCTATGGAAGGTCTCATCCTGTCGGTCGCATAGACGTGTTCACTTTTGGAATCGGTGACCGTCTTATGGGCAAACCGTGCCGTTATAGTCATTCCTGTAGGCCCAATTTTGGGCCAAAAGTCACTTTGGCCTAGACAACTTTTGATGGTCTCCTATGGAAGCTCACATCCTGCCGGTCGCATAGACGCATTCACTTTTGGAATCGGTTGCCGTCTTATCGGCAACCCGTGCCATTAAGCTCATGCCCAAAAATGGGCCAAAAGGTGACTTTGGCCTAGACAACTTTTGATGGTCTCCTATGGAAGGTCTCATCCTGTCGGTCGCATAGACGCGTTCACTTTTGGAATCGGTGACCGTCTTATGGGCAAACCGTGCCGTTATAGTCATTCCTGTAGGCCCAATTTTGGGCAAAAAGTCACTTTGGCCTAGACAACTTTTGATGGTCTCCTATGGAAGCTCACATCCTGCCGGTCGCATAGACGCATTCACTTTTGGAATCGGTTGCCGTCTTATCGGCAACCCGTGCCGTTAAGCTCATGCCCAAAAATGGGCCAAAAGGTGACTTTGGCCTAGACAACTTTTGATGGTCTCCTATGGAAGGTCTCATCCTGTCGGTCGCATAGACGCGTTCACTTTTGGAATCGGTGACCGTCTTATGGGCAAACCGTGCCGTTATAGTCATTCCTGTAGGCCCAATTTTGGGCCAAAAGTCACTTTGGCCTAGACAACTTTTGATGGTCTCCTATGGAAGCTCACATCCTGCCGGTCGCATAGACGCATTCACTTTTGGAATCGGTTGCCGTCTTATCGGCAACCCGTGCCGTTAAGCTCATGCCCAAAAATGGGCCAAAAGGTGACTTTGGCCTAGACAACTTTTGATGGTCTCCTATGGAAGGTCTCATCCTGTCGGTCGCATAGACGCGTTCACTTTTGGAATCGGTGACCGTCTTATGGGCAAACCGTGCCGTTATAGTCATTCCTGTAGGCCCAATTTTGGGCCAAAAGTCACTTTGGCCTAGACAACTTTTGATGGTCTCCTATGGAAGCTCACATCCTGCCGGTCGCATAGACGCATTCACTTTTGGAATCGGTTGCCGTCTTATCGGCAACCCGTGCCGTTAAGCTCATGCCCAAAAATGGGCCAAAAGGTGACTTTGGCCTAGACAACTTTTGATGGTCTCCTATGGAAGGTCTCATCCTGTCGGTCGCATAGACGCGTTCACTTTTGGAATCGGTGACCGTCTTATGGGCAAACCGTGCCGTTATAGTCATTCCTGTAGGCCCAATTTTGGTCCAAAAGTCACTTTGGCCTAGACAACTTTTGATGGTCTCCTATGGAAGCTCACATCCTGCCGGTCGCATAGACGCATTCACTTTTGGAATCGGTTGCCGTCTTATCGGCAACCCGTGCCGTTAAGCTCATGCCCAAAAATGGGCCAAAAGGTGACTTTGGCCTAGACAACTTTTGATGGTCTCCTATGGAAGGTCTCATCCTGTCGGTCGCATAGACGCGTTCACTTTTGGAATCGGTGACCGTCTTATGGGCAAACCGTGCCGTTATAGTCATTCCTGTATTCACTTTTGGAATCGGTGACCGTCTTATGGGCAAACCGTGCCGTTATAGTCATTCCTGTAGGCCCAAAAATGGGCCAAAAGGTGACTTTGGCCTAGACAACTTTTGATGGTCTCCTATGGAAGGTCTCATCCTGTCGGTCGCATAGACGCGTTCACTTTTGGAATCGGTGACCGTCTTATGGGCAAACCGTGCCGTTATAGTCATTCCTGTAGGCCCAATTTTGGGCCAAAAGTCACTTTGGCCTAGACAACTTTTGATGGTCTCCTATGGAAGCTCACATCCTGCCGGTCGCATAGACGCATTCACTTTTGGAATCGGTTGCCGTCTTATCGGCAACCCGTGCCGTTAAGCTCATGCCCAAAAATGGGCCAAAAGGTGACTTTGGCCTAGACAACTTTTGATGGTCTCCTATGGAAGGTCTCATCCTGTCGGTCGCATAGACGCGTTCACTTTTGGAATCGGTGACCGTCTTATGGGCAAACCGTGCCGTTATAGTCATTCCTGTAGGCCCAATTTTGGGCCAAAAGTCACTTTGGCCCAGACAACTTTTGATGGTCTCCTATGGAAGCTCACATCCTGCCGGTCGCATAGACGCATTCACTTTTGGAATCGGTTGCCGTCTTATCGGCAACCCGTGCCGTTAAGCTCATGCCCAAAAATGGGCCAAAAGGTGACTTTGGCCTAGACAACTTTTGATGGTCTCCTATGGAAGGTCTCATCCTGTCGGTCGCATAGACGCGTTCACTTTTGGAATCGGTGACCGTCTTATGGGCAAACCGTGCCGTTATAGTCATTCCTGTAGGCCCAATTTTGGGCAAAAAGTCACTTTGGCCTAGACAACTTTTGATGGTCTCCTATGGAAGCTCACATCCTGCCGGTCGCATACACGCATTCACTTTTGGAATCGGTTGCCGTCTTATCGGCAACCCGTGCCGTTAAGCTCATGCCCAAAAATGGGCCAAAAGGTGACTTTGGCCTAGACAACTTTTGATGGTCTCCTATGGAAGGTCTCATCCTGTCGGTCGCATAGACGTGTTCACTTTTGGAATCGGTGACCGTCTTATGGGCAAACTGTGCCGTTATAGTCATTCCTGTAGGCCCAATTTTGGGCCAAAAGTCACTTTGGCCTAGACAACTTTTGATGGTCTCCTATGGAAGCTCACATCCTGCCGGTCGCATAGACGCATTCACTTTTGGAATCGGTTGCCGTCTTATCGGCAACCCGTGCCGTTAAGCTCATGCCCAAAAATGGGCCAAAAGGTGACTTTGGCCTAGACAACTTTTGATGGTCTCCTATGGAAGGTCTCATCCTGTCGGTCGCATAGACGCGTTCACTTTTGGAATCGGTGACCGTCTTATGGGCAAACCGTGCCGTTATAGTCATTCCTGTAGGCCCAATTTTGGGCCAAAAGTCACTTTGGCCTAGACAACTTTTGATGGTCTCCTATGGAAGCTCACATCCTGCTGGTCGCATAGACGCATTCACTTTTGGAATCGGTTGCCGTCTTATCGGCAACCCGTGCCGTTAAGCTCATGCCCAAAAATGGGCCAAAAGGTGACTTTGGCCTAGACAACTTTTGATGGTCTCCTATGGAAGGTCTCATCCTGTCGGTCGCATAGACGCGTTCACTTTTGGAATCGGTGACCGTCTTATGGGCAAACCGTGCCGTTATAGTCATTCCTGTAGGCCCAATTTTGGGCCAAAAGTCACTTTGGCCTAGACAACTTTTGATGGTCTCCTATGGAAGCTCACATCCTGCCGGTCGCATAGACGCATTCACTTTTGGAATCGGTTGCCGTCTTATCGGCAACCCGTGCCGTTAAGCTCATGCCCAAAAATGGGCCAAAAGGTGACTTTGGCCTAGACAACTTTTGATGGTCTCCTATGGAAGGTCTCATCCTGTCGGTCGCATAGACGTGTTCACTTTTGGAATCGGTGACCGTCTTATGGGCAAACCGTGCCGTTATAGTCATTCCTGTAGGCCCAATTTTGGGCCAAAAGTCACTTTGGCCTAGACAACTTTTGATGGTCTCCTATGGAAGCTCACATCCTGCCGGTCGCATAGACGCATTCACTTTTGGAATCGGTTGCCGTCTTATCGGCAACCCGTGCCATTAAGCTCATGCCCAAAAATGGGCCAAAAGGTGACTTTGGCCTAGACAACTTTTGATGGTCTCCTATGGAAGGTCTCATCCTGTCGGTCGCATAGACGCGTTCACTTTTGGAATCGGTGACCGTCTTATGGGCAAACCGTGCCGTTATAGTCATTCCTGTAGGCCCAATTTTGGGAAAAAAGTCACTTTGGCCTAGACAACTTTTGATGGTCTCCTATGGAAGCTCACATCCTGCCGGTCGCATAGACGCATTCACTTTTGGAATCGGTTGCCGTCTTATCGGCAACCCGTGCCGTTAAGCTCATGCCCAAAAATGGGCCAAAAGGTGACTTTGGCCTAGACAACTTTTGATGGTCTCCTATGGAAGGTCTCATCCTGTCGGTCGCATAGACGCGTTCACTTTTGGAATCGGTGACCGTCTTATGGGCAAACCGTGCCGTTATAGTCATTCCTGTAGGCCCAATTTTGGGCCAAAAGTCACTTTGGCCTAGACAACTTTTGATGGTCTCCTATGGAAGCTCACATCCTGCCGGTCGCATAGACGCATTCACTTTTGGAATCGGTTGCCGTCTTATCGGCAACCCGTGCCGTTAAGCTCATGCCCAAAAATGGGCCAAAAGGTGACTTTGGCCTAGACAACTTTTGATGGTCTCCTATGGAAGGTCTCATCCTGTCGGTCGCATAGACGCGTTCACTTTTGGAATCGGTGACCGTCTTATGGGCAAACCGTGCCGTTATAGTCATTCCTGTAGGCCCAATTTTGGGCCAAAAGTCACTTTGGCCTAGACAACTTTTGATGGTCTCCTATGGAAGCTCACATCCTGCCGGTCGCATAGACGCATTCACTTTTGGAATCGGTTGCCGTCTTATCGGCAACCCGTGCCGTTAAGCTCATGCCCAAAAATGGGCCAAAAGGTGACTTTGGCCTAGACAACTTTTGATGGTCTCCTATGGAAGGTCTCATCCTGTCGGTCGCATAGACGCGTTCACTTTTGGAATCGGTGACCGTCTTATGGGCAAACCGTGCCGTTATAGTCATTCCTGTAGGCCCAATTTTGGTCCAAAAGTCACTTTGGCCTAGACAACTTTTGATGGTCTCCTATGGAAGCTCACATCCTGCCGGTCGCATAGACGCATTCACTTTTGGAATCGGTTGCCGTCTTATCGGCAACCCGTGCCGTTAAGCTCATGCCCAAAAATGGGCCAAAAGGTGACTTTGGCCTAGACAACTTTTGATGGTCTCCTATGGAAGGTCTCATCCTGTCGGTCGCATAGACGCGTTCACTTTTGGAATCGGTGACCGTCTTATGGGCAAACCGTGCCGTTATATAGACGCATTCACTTTTGGAATCGGTGACCGTCTTATGGGCAAACCGTGCCGTTATAGTCATTCCTGTAGGCCCAAAAATGGGCCAAAAGGTGACTTTGGCCTAGACAACTTTTGATGGTCTCCTATGGAAGGTCTCATCCTGTCGGTCGCATAGACGCGTTCACTTTTGGAATCGGTGACCGTCTTATGGGCAAACCGTGCCGTTATAGTCATTCCTGTAGGCCCAATTTTGGGCCAAAAGTCACTTTGGCCTAGACAACTTTTGATGGTCTCCTATGGAAGCTCACATCCTGCCGGTCGCATAGACGCATTCACTTTTGGAATCGGTTGCCGTCTTATCGGCAACCCGTGCCGTTAAGCTCATGCCCAAAAATGGGCCAAAAGGTGACTTTGGCCTAGACAACTTTTGATGGTCTCCTATGGAAGGTCTCATCCTGTCGGTCGCATAGACGCGTTCACTTTTGGAATCGGTGACCGTCTTATGGGCAAACCGTGCCGGTATAGTCATTCCTGTAGGCCCAATTTTGGGCCAAAAGTCACTTTGGCCTAGACAACTTTTGATGGTCTCCTATGGAAGGTCTCATCCTGTCGGTCGCATAGACGCGTTCACTTTTGGAATCGGTGACCGTCTTATGGGCAAACCGTGCCGTTATAGTCATTCCTGTAGGCCCAATTTTGGGCCGTTAAGCTCATGCCCAAAAATGGCCCAAAAGTCACTTTGGCCTAGACAACTTTTGATGGTCTCCTATGGAAGCTCACATCCTGCCGGTCGCATAGACGCATTCACTTTTGGAATCGGTTGCCGTCTTATCGGCAACCCGTGCCGTTAAGCTCATGCCCAAAAATGGGCCAAAAGGTGACTTTGGCCTAGACAACTTTTGATGGTCTCCTATGGAAGGTCTCATCCTGTCGGTCGCATAGACGCGTTCACTTTTGGAATCGGTGACCGTCTTATGGGCAAACCGTGCCGTTATAGTCATTCCTGTAGGCCCAATTTTGGGCAAAAAGTCACTTTGGCCTAGACAACTTTTGATGGTCTCCTATGGAAGCTCACATCCTGCCGGTCGCATAGACGCATTCACTTTTGGAATCGGTTGCCGTCTTATCGGCAACCCGTGCCGTTAAGCTCATGCCCAAAAATGGGCCAAAAGGTGACTTTGGCCTAGACAACTTTTGATGGTCTCCTATGGAAGGTCTCATCCTGTCGGTCGCATAGACGCGTTCACTTTTGGAATCGGTGACCGTCTTATGGGCAAACCGTGCCGTTATAGTCATTCCTGTAGGCCCAATTTTGGTCCAAAAGTCACTTTGGCCTAGACAACTTTTGATGGTCTCCTATGGAAGCTCACATCCTGCCGGTCGCATAGACGCATTCACTTTTGGAATCGGTTGCCGTCTTATCGGCAACCCGTGCCGTTAAGCTCATGCCCAAAAATGGGCCAAAAGGTGACTTTGGCCTAGACAACTTTTGATGGTCTCCTATGGAAGGTCTCATCCTGTCGGTCGCATAGACGCATTCACTTTTGGAATCGGTGACCGTCTTATGGGCAAACCGTGCCGTTATAGTCATTCCTGTTGGCCCAAAATTGGGCCTACAGGTGACTTTGGCCTAGACAACTTTTGATGGTCTCCTATGGAAGGTCTCATCCTGTCGGTCGCATAGACGCGTTCACTTTTGGAATCGGTGACCGTCTTATGGGCAAACCGTGCCGTTATAGTCATTCCTGTAGGCCCAATTTTGGGCCAAAAGTCACTTTGGCCTAGACAACTTTTGATGGTCTCCTATGGAAGCTCACATCCTGCCGGTCGCATAGACGCATTCACTTTTGGAATCGGTTGCCGTCTTATCGGCAACCCGTGCCGTTAAGCTCATGCCCAAAAATGGGCCAAAAGGTGACTTTGGCCTAGACAACTTTTGATGGTCTCCTATGGAAGGTCTCATCCTGTCGGTCGCATAGACGCGTTCACTTTTGGAATCGGTGACCGTCTTATGGGCAAACCGTGCCGTTATAGTCATTCCTGTAGGCCCAATTTTGGGCCAAAAGTCACTTTGGCCTAGACAACTTTTGATGGTCTCCTATGGAAGGTCTCATCCTGTCGGTCGCATAGACGCGTTCACTTTTATAATCGGTGACCGTCTTATGGGCAAACCGTGCCGTTATAGTCATTCCTGTAGGCCCAATTTTGGGCCGTTAAGCTCATGCCCAAAAATGGCCCAAAAGTCACTTTGGCCTAGACAACTTTTGATGGTCTCCTATGGAAGCTCACATCCTGCCGGTCGCATAGACGCATTCACTTTTGGAATCGGTTGCCGTCTTATCGGCAACCCGTGCCGTTAAGCTCATGCCCAAAAATGGGCCAAAAGGTGACTTTGGCCTAGACAACTTTTGATGGTCTCCTATGGAAGGTCTCATCCTGTCGGTCGCATAGACGCGTTCACTTTTGGAATCGGTGACCGTCTTATGGGCAAACCGTGCCGTTATAGTCATTCCTGTAGGCCCAATTTTGGGCAAAAAGTCACTTTGGCCTAGACAACTTTTGATGGTCTCCTATGGAAGCTCACATCCTGCCGGTCGCATAGACGCATTCACTTTTGGAATCGGTTGCCGTCTTATCGGCAACCCGTGCCGTTAAGCTCATGCCCAAAAATGGGCCAAAAGGTGACTTTGGCCTAGACAACTTTTGATGGTCTCCTATGGAAGGTCTCATCCTGTCGGTCGCATAGACGCGTTCACTTTTGGAATCGGTGACCGTCTTATGGGCAAACCGTGCCGTTATAGTCATTCCTGTAGGCCCAAATTTGGTCCAAAAGTCACTTTGGCCTAGACAACTTTTGATGGTCTCCTATGGAAGCTCACATCCTGCCGGTCGCATAGACGCATTCACTTTTGGAATCGGTTGCCGTCTTATCGGCAACCCGTGCCGTTAAGCTCATGCCCAAAAATGGGCCAAAAGGTGACTTTGGCCTAGACAACTTTTGATGGTCTCCTATGGAAGGTCTCATCCTGTCGGTCGCATAGACGCATTCACTTTTGGAATCGGTGACCGTCTTATGGGCAAACCGTGCCGTTATAGTCATTCCTGTAGGCCCAAAAATGGGCCAAAAGGTGACTTTGGCCTAGACAACTTTTGATGGTCTCCTATGGAAGCTCACATCCTGCCGGTCGCATAGACGCATTCACTTTTGGAATCGGTTGCCGTCTTATCGGCAACCCGTGCCGTTAAGCTCATGCCCAAAAATGGGCCAAAAGGTGACTTTGGCCTAGACAACTTTTGATGGTCTCCTATGGAAGGTCTCATCCTGTCGGTCGCATAGACGCATTCACTTTTGGAATCGGTGACCGTCTTATGGGCAAACGGTGCCGTTATAGTCATTCCTGTAGGCCCAAAAATGGGCCAAAAGGTGACTTTGGCCTAGACAACTTTTGATGGTCTCCTATGGAAGGTCTCATCCTGTCGGTCGCATAGACGCGTTCACTTTTGGAATCGGTGACCGTCTTATGGGCAAACCGTGCCGTTATAGTCATTCCTGTAGGCCCAATTTTGGGCCAAAAGTCACTTTGGCCTAGACAACTTTTGATGGTCTCCTATGGAAGCTCACATCCTGCCGGTCGCATAGACGCATTCACTTTTGGAATCGGTTGCCGTCTTATCGGCAACCCGTGCCGTTAAGCTCATGCCCAAAAATGGGCCAAAAGGTGACTTTGGCCTAGACAACTTTTGATGGTCTCCTATGGAAGGTCTCATCCTGTCGGTCGCATAGACGCATTCACTTTTGGAATCGGTGACCGTCTTATGGGCAAACCGTGCCGTTATAGTCATTCCTGTAGGCCCAAAATTGGGCCAAAAGGTGACTTTGGCCTAGACAACTTTTGATGGTCTCCTATGGAAGGTCTCATCCTGTCGGTCGCATAGACGCGTTCACTTTTGGAATCGGTGACCGTCTTATGGGCAAACCGTGCCGTTATAGTCATTCCTGTAGGCCCAATTTTGGGCCAAAAGTCACTTTGGCCTAGACAACTTTTGATGGTCTCCTATGGAAGCTCACATCCTGCCGGTCGCATAGACGCATTCACTTTTGGAATCGGTTGCCGTCTTATCGGCAACCCGTGCCGTTAAGCTCATGCCCAAAAATGGGCCAAAAGGTGACTTTGGCCTAGACAACTTTTGATGGTCTCCTATGGAAGGTCTCATCCTGTCGGTCGCATAGACGCGTTCACTTTTGGAATCGGTGACCGTCTTATGGGCAAACCGTGCCGTTATAGTCATTCCTGTAGGCCCAATTTTGGGCCAAAAGTCACTTTGGCCTAGACAACTTTTGATGGTCTCCTATGGAAGCTCACATCCTGCCGGTCGCATAGACGCATTCACTTTTGGAATCGGTTGCCGTCTTATCGGCAACCCGTGCCGTTAAGCTCATGCCCAAAAATGGGCCAAAAGGTGACTTTGGCCTAGACAACTTTTGATGGTCTCCTATGGAAGGTCTCATCCTGTCGGTCGCATAGACGCATTCACTTTTGGAATCGGTGACCGTCTTATGGGCAAACCGTGCCGTTATAGTCATTCCTGTAGGCCCAATTTTGGGCAAAAAGTCACTTTGGCCTAGACAACTTTTGATGGTCTCCTATGGAAGCTCACATCCTGCCGGTCGCATAGACGCATTCACTTTTGGAATCGGTTGCCGTCTTATCGGCAACCCGTGCCGTTAAGCTCATGCCCAAAAATGGGCCAAAAGGTGACTTTGGCCTAGACAACTTTTGATGGTCTCCTATGGAAGGTCTCATCCTGTCGGTCGCATAGACGCGTTCACATTTGGAATCGGTGACCGTCTTATGGGCAAACCGTGCCGTTATAGTCATTCCTGTAGGCCCAATTTTGGGCCAAAAGTCACTTTGGCCTAGACAACTTTTGATGGTCTCCTATGGAAGCTCACATCCTGCCGGTCGCATAGACGCATTCACTTTTGGAATCGGTTGCCGTCTTATCGGCAACCCGTGCCGTTAAGCTCATGCCCAAAAATGGGCCAAAAGGTGACTTTGGCCTAGACAACTTTTGATGGTCTCCTATGGAAGGTCTCATCCTGTCGGTCGCATAGACGCATTCACTTTTGGAATCGGTGACCGTCTTATGGGCAAACCGTGCCGTTATAGTCATTCCTGTAGGCCCAATTTTGGGCAAAAAGTCACTTT
Organism: Gibbula magus; assembly: GCA_936450465.1. Lineage (NCBI taxonomy): Eukaryota > Metazoa > Mollusca > Gastropoda > Trochida > Trochidae > Gibbula > Gibbula magus. Next base: position 540,704 of record OW388306.1, read on the forward strand.
GGCCTAGACAACTTTTGATGGTCTCCTATGGAAGCTCACATCCTGCCGGTCGCATAGACGCATTCACTTTTGGAATCGGTTGCCGTCTTATCGGCAACCCGTGCCGTTAAGCTCATGCCCAAAAATGGGCCAAAAGGTGACTTTGGCCTAGACAACTTTTGATGGTCTCCTATGGAAGGTCTCATCCTGTCGGTCGCATAGACGCGTTCACTTTTGGAATCGGTGACCGTCTTATGGGCAAACCGTGCCGTTATAGTCATTCCTGTAGGCCCAATTTTGGGCCAAAAGTCACTTTGGCCTAGACAACTTTTGATGGTCTCCTATGGAAGCTCACATCCTGCCGGTCGCATAGACGCATTCACTTTTGGAATCGGTTGCCGTCTTATCGGCAACCCGTGCCGTTAAGCTCATGCCCAAAAATGGGCCAAAAGGTGACTTTGGCCTAGACAACTTTTGATGGTCTCCTATGGAAGGTCTCATCCTGTCGGTCGCATAGACGCGTTCACTTTTGGAATCGGTGACCGTCTTATGGGCAAACCGTGCCGTTATAGTCATTCCTGTAGGCCCAATTTTGGGCAAAAAGTCACTTTGGCCTAGACAACTTTTGATGGTCTCCTATGGAAGCTCACATCCTGCCGGTCGCATAGACGCATTCACTTTTGGAATCGGTTGCCGTCTTATCGGCAACCCGTGCCGTTAAGCTCATGCCCAAAAATGGGCCAAAAGGTGACTTTGGCCTAGACAACTTTTGATGGTCTCCTATGGAAGGTCTCATCCTGTCGGTCGCATAGACGCGTTCACTTTTGGAATCGGTGACCGTCTTATGGGCAAACCGTGCCGTTATAGTCATTCCTGTAGGCCCAATTTTGGTCCAACAGTCACTTTGGCCTAGACAACTTTTGATGGTCTCCTATGGAAGCTCACATCCTGCCGGTCGCATAGACGCATTCACTTTTGGAATCGGTTGCCGTCTTATCGGCAACCCGTGCCGTTAAGCTCATGCCCAAAAATGGGCCAAAAGGTGACTTTGGCCTAGACAACTTTTGATGGTCTCCTATGGAAGGTCTCATCCTGTCGGTCGCATAGACGCGTTCACTTTTGGAATCGGTGACCGTCTTATGGGCAAACCGTGCCGTTATAGTCATTCCTGTAGGCCCAATTTTGGGCCAAAAGTCACTTTGGCCTAGACAACTTTTGATGGTCTCCTATGGAAGCTCACATCCTGCCGGTCGCATAGACGCATTCACTTTTGGAATCGGTTGCCGTCTTATCGGCAACCCGTGCCGTTAAGCTCATGCCCAAAAATGGGCCAAAAGGTGACTTTGGCCTAGACAACTTTTGATGGTCTCCTATGGAAGGTCTCATCCTGTCGGTCGCATAGACGCGTTCAATTTTGGAATCGGTGACCGTCTTATGGGCAAACCGTGCCGTTATAGTCATTCCTGTAGGCCCAATTTTGGGCCAAAAGTCACTTTGGCCTAGACAACTTTTGATGGTCTCCTATGGAAGCTCACATCCTGCCGGTCGCATAGACGCATTCACTTTTGGAATCGGTTGCCGTCTTATCGGCAACCCGTGCCGTTAAGCTCATGCCCAAAAATGGGCCAAAAGGTGACTTTGGCCTAGACAACTTTTGATGGTCTCCTATGGAAGGTCTCTTCCTGTCGGTCGCATAGACGCATTCACTTTTGGAATCGGTGACCGTCTTATGGGCAAACCGTGCCGTTATAGTCATTCCTGTAGGCCCAATTTTGGGCAAAAAGTCACTTTGGCCTAGACAACTTTTGATGGTCTCCTATGGAAGCTCACATCCTGCCGGTCGCATAGACGCATTCACTTTTGGAATCGGTTGCCGTCTTATCGGCAACCCGTGCCGTTAAGCTCATGCCCAAAAATGGGCCAAAAGGTGACTTTGGCCTAGACAACTTTTGATGGTCTCCTATGGAAGGTCTCATCCTGTCGGTCGCATAGACGCGTTCACATTTGGAATCGGTGACCGTCTTATGGGCAAACCGTGCCGTTATAGTCATTCCTGTAGGCCCAATTTTGGGCCAAAAGTCACTTTGGCCTAGACAACTTTTGATGGTCTCCTATGGAAGCTCACATCCTGCCGGTCGCATAGACGCATTCACTTTTGGAATCGGTTGCCGTCTTATCGGCAACCCGTGCCGTTAAGCTCATGCCCAAAAATGGGCCAAAAGGTGACTTTGGCCTAGACAACTTTTGATGGTCTCCTATGGAAGGTCTCATCCTGTCGGTCGCATAGACGCATTCACTTTTGGAATCGGTGACCGTCTTATGGGCAAACCGTGCCGTTATAGTCATTCCTGTAGGCCCAATTTTGGGCAAAAAGTCACTTTGGCCTAGACAACTTTTGATGGTCTCCTATGGAAGCTCACATCCTGCCGGTCGCATAGACGCATTCACTTTTGGAATCGGTTGCCGTCTTATCGGCAACCCGTGCCGTTAAGCTCATGCCCAAAAATGGGCCAAAAGGTGACTTTGGCCTAGACAACTTTTGATGGTCTCCTATGGAAGGTCTCATCCTGTCGGTCGCATAGACGCGTTCACATTTGGAATCGGTGACCGTCTTATGGGCAAACCGTGCCGTTATAGTCATTCCTGTAGGCCCAATTTTGGGCCAAAAGTCACTTTGGCCTAGACAACTTTTGATGGTCTCCTATGGAAGCTCACATCCTGCCGGTCGCATAGACGCATTCACTTTTGGAATCGGTTGCCGTCTTATCGGCAACCCGTGCCGTTAAGCTCATGCCCAAAAATGGGCCAAAAGGTGACTTTGGCCTAGACAACTTTTGATGGTCTCCTATGGAAGGTCTCATCCTGTCGGTCGCATAGACGCGTTCACTTTTGGAATCGGTGACCGTCTTATGGGCAAACCGTGCCGTTATAGTCATTCCTGTAGGCCCAATTTTGGGCCAAAAGTCACTTTGGCCTAGACAACTTTTGATGGTCTCCTATGGAAGCTCACATCCTGCCGGTCGCATAGACGCATTCACTTTTGGAATCGGTTGCCGTCTTATCGGCAACCCGTGCCGTTAAGCTCATGCCCAAAAATGGGCCAAAAGGTGACTTTGGCCTAGACAACTTTTGATGGTCTCCTATGGAAGGTCTCATCCTGTCGGTCGCATGGACGCGTTCACTTTTGGAATCGGTGACCGTCTTATGGGCAAACCGTGCCGTTATAGTCATTCCTGTAGGCCCAATTTTGGGCCAAAAGTCACTTTGGCCTAGACAACTTTTGATGGTCTCCTATGGAAGCTCACATCCTGCCGGTCGCATAGACGCATTCACTTTTGGAATCGGTTGCCGTCTTATCGGCAACCCGTGCCGTTAAGCTCATGCCCAAAAATGGGCCAAAAGGTGACTTTGGCCTAGACAACTTTTGATGGTCTCCTATGGAAGGTCTCATCCTGTCGGTCGCATAGACGCGTTCACTTTTGGAATCGGTGACCGTCTTATGGGCAAACCGTGCCGTTATAGTCATTCCTGTAGGCCCAATTTTGGGCCAAAAGTCACTTTGGCCTAGACAACTTTTGATGGTCTCCTATGGAAGCTCACATCCTGCCGGTCGCATAGACGCATTCACTTTTGGAATCGGTTGCCGTCTTATCGGCAACCCGTGCCGTTAAGCTCATGCCCAAAAATGGGCCAAAAGGTGACTTTGGCCTAGACAACTTTTGATGGTCTCCTATGGAAGGTCTCATCCTGTCGGTCGCATAGACGCGTTCACTTTTGGAATCGGTGACCGTCTTATGGGCAAACCGTGCCGTTATAGTCATTCCTGTAGGCCCAATTTTGGTCCAAAAGTCACTTTGGCCTAGACAACTTTTGATGGTCTCCTATGGAAGCTCACATCCTGCCGGTCGCATAGACGCATTCACTTTTGGAATCGGTTGCCGTCTTATCGGCAACCCGTGCCGTTAAGCTCATGCCCAAAAATGGGCCAAAAGGTGACTTTGGCCTAGACAACTTTTGATGGTCTCCTATGGAAGGTCTCATCCTGTCGGTCGCATAGACGCGTTCACTTTTGGAATCGGTGACCGTCTTATGGGCAAACCGTGCCGTTATAGTCATTCCTGTAGGCCCAATTTTGGGCCAAAAGTCACTTTGGCCTAGACAACTTTTGATGGTCTCCTATGGAAGCTCACATCCTGCCGGTCGCATAGACGCATTCACTTTTGGAATCGGTTGCCGTCTTATCGGCAACCCGTGCCGTTAAGCTCATGCCCAAAAATGGGCCAAAAGGTGACTTTGGCCTAGACAACTTTTGATGGTCTCCTATGGAAGGTCTCATCCTGTCGGTCGCATAGACGCATTCACTTTTGGAATCGGTGACCGTCTTATGGGCAAACCGTGCCGTTATAGTCATTCCTGTAGGCCCAATTTTGGGCCAAAAGTCACTTTGGCCTAGACAACTTTTGATGGTCTCCTATGGAAGCTCACATCCTGCCGGTCGCATAGACGCATTCACTTTTGGAATCGGTTGCCGTCTTATCGGCAACCCGTGCCGTTAAGCTCATGCCCAAAAATGGGCCAAAAGGTGACTTTGGCCTAGACAACTTTTGATGGTCTCCTATGGAAGGTCTCATCCTGTCGGTCGCATAGACGCGTTCACATTTGGAATCGGTGACCGTCTTATGGGCAAACCGTGCCGTTATAGTCAATCCTGTAGGCCCAATTTTGGGCCAAAAGTCACTTTGGCCTAGACAACTTTTGATGGTCTCCTATGGAAGCTCACATCCTGCCGGTCGCATAGACGCATTCACTTTTGGAATCGGTTGCCGTCTTATCGGCAACCCGTGCCGTTAAGCTCATGCCCAAAAATGGGCCAAAAGGTGACTTTGGCCTAGACAACTTTTGATGGTCTCCTATGGAAGGTCTCATCCTGTCGGTCGCATAGACGCGTTCACTTTTGGAATCGGTGACCGTCTTATGGGCAAACCGTGCCGTTATAGTCATTCCTGTAGGCCCAATTTTGGGCCAAAAGTCACTTTGGCCTAGACAACTTTTGATGGTCTCCTATGGAAGCTCACATCCTGCCGGTCGCATAGACGCATTCACTTTTGGAATCGGTTGCCGTCTTATCGGCAACCCGTGCCGTTAAGCTCATGCCCAAAAATGGGCCAAAAGGTGACTTTGGCCTAGACAACTTTTGATGGTCTCCTATGGAAGGTCTCATCCTGTCGGTCGCATAGACGCGTTCACTTTTGGAATCGGTGACCGTCTTATGGGCAAACCGTGCCGTTATAGTCATTCCTGTAGGCCCAATTTTGGGCCAAAAGTCACTTTGGCCTAGACAACTTTTGATGGTCTCCTATGGAAGCTCACATCCTGCCGGTCGCATAGACGCATTCACTTTTGGAATCGGTTGCCGTCTTATCGGCAACCCGTGCCGTTAAGCTCATGCCCAAAAATGGGCCAAAAGGTGACTTTGGCCTAGACAACTTTTGATGGTCTCCTATGGAAGGTCTCATCCTGTCGGTCGCATAGACGCGTTCACTTTTGGAATCGGTGACCGTCTTATGGGCAAACCGTGCCGTTATAGTCATTCCTGTAGGCCCAATTTTGGGCCAAAAGTCACTTTGGCCTAGACAACTTTTGATGGTCTCCTATGGAAGCTCACATCCTGCCGGTCGCATAGACGCATTCACTTTTGGAATCGGTTGCCGTCTTATCGGCAACCCGTGCCGTTAAGCTCATGCCCAAAAATGGGCCAAAAGGTGACTTTGGCCTAGACAACTTTTGATGGTCTCCTATGGAAGGTCTCATCCTGTCGGTCGCATAGACGCGTTCACTTTTGGAATCGGTGACCGTCTTATGGGCAAACCGTGCCGTTATAGTCATTCCTGTAGGCCCAATTTTGGGCCAAAAGTCACTTTGGCCTAGACAACTTTTGATGGTCTCCTATGGAAGCTCACATCCTGCCGGTCGCATAGACGCATTCACTTTTGGAATCGGTTGCCGTCTTATCGGCAACCCGTGCCGTTAAGCTCATGCCCAAAAATGGGCCAAAAGGTGACTTTGGCCTAGACAACTTTTGATGGTCTCCTATGGAAGGTCTCATCCTGTCGGTCGCATAGACGCGTTCACTTTTGGAATCGGTGACCGTCTTATGGGCAAACCGTGCCGTTATAGTCATTCCTGTAGGCCCAATTTTGGGCCAAAAGTCACTTTGGCCTAGACAACTTTTGATGGTCTCCTATGGAAGCTCACATCCTGCCGGTCGCATAGACGCATTCACTTTTGGAATCGGTTGCCGTCTTATCGGCAACCCGTGCCGTTAAGCTCATGCCCAAAAATGGGCCAAAAGGTGACTTTGGCCTAGACAACTTTTGATGGTCTCCTATGGAAGGTCTCATCCTGTCGGTCGCATAGACGCGTTCACTTTTGGAATCGGTGACCGTCTTATGGGCAAACCGTGCCGTTATAGTCATTCCTGTAGGCCCAATTTTGGGCCAAAAGTCACTTTGGCCTAGACAACTTTTGATGGTCTCCTATGGAAGCTCACATCCTGCCGGTCGCATAGACGCATTCACTTTTGGAATCGGTTGCCGTCTTATCGGCAACCCGTGCCGTTAAGCTCATGCCCAAAAATGGGCCAAAAGGTGACTTTGGCCTAGACAACTTTTGATGGTCTCCTATGGAAGGTCTCATCCTGTCGGTCGCATAGACGCGTTCACTTTTGGAATCGGTGACCGTCTTATGGGCAAACCGTGCCGTTATAGTCATTCCTGTAGGCCCAATTTTGGGCCAAAAGTCACTTTGGCCTAGACAACTTTTGATGGTCTCCTATGGAAGCTCACATCCTGCCGGTCGCATAGACGCATTCACTTTTGGAATCGGTTGCCGTCTTATCGGCAACCCGTGCCGTTAAGCTCATGCCCAAAAATGGGCCAAAAGGTGACTTTGGCCTAGACAACTTGTGATGGTCTCCTATGGAAGGTCTCATCCTGTCGGTCGCATAGACGCGTTCACTTTTGGAATCGGTGACCGTCTTATGGGCAAACCGTGCCGTTATAGTCATTCCTGTAGGCCCAATTTTGGGCCAAAAGTCACTTTGGCCTAGACAACTTTTGATGGTCTCCTATGGAAGCTCACATCCTGCCGGTCGCATAGACGCATTCACTTTTGGAATCGGTTGCCGTCTTATCGGCAACCCGTGCCGTTAAGCTCATGCCCAAAAATGGGCCAAAAGGTGACTTTGGCCTAGACAACTTTTGATGGTCTCCTATGGAAGGTCTCATCCTGTCGGTCGCATAGACGCGTTCACTTTTGGAATCGGTGACCGTCTTATGGGCAAACCGTGCCGTTATAGTCATTCCTGTAGGCCCAATTTTGGCCCAAAAGTCACTTTGGCCTAGACAACTTTTGATGGTCTCCTATGGAAGCTCACATCCTGCCGGTCGCATAGACGCATTCACTTTTGGAATCGGTTGCCGTCTTATCGGCAACCCGTGCCGTTAAGCTCATGCCCAAAAATGGGCCAAAAGGTGACTTTGGCCTAGACAACTTTTGATGGTCTCCTATGGAAGGTCTCATCCTGTCGGTCGCATAGACGCGTTCACTTTTGGAATCGGTGACCGTCTTATGGGCAAACCGTGCCGTTATAGTCATTCCTGTAGGCCCAATTTTGGGCCAAAAGTCACTTTGGCCTAGACAACTTTTGATGGTCTCCTATGGAAGCTCACATCCTGCCGGTCGCATAGACGCATTCACTTTTGGAATCGGTTGCCGTTTTATCGGCAACCCGTGCCGTTAAGCTCATGCCCAAAAATGGGCCAAAAGGTGACTTTGGCCTAGACAACTTTTGATGGTCTCCTATGGAAGGTCTCATCCTGTCGGTCGCATAGACGCGTTCACTTTTGGAATCGGTGACCGTCTTATGGGCAAACCGTGCCGTTATAGTCATTCCTGTAGGCCCAATTTTGGGCCAAAAGTCACTTTGGCCTAGACAACTTTTGATGGTCTCCTATGGAAGCTCACATCCTGCCGGTCGCATAGACGCATTCACTTTTGGAATCGGTTGCCGTCTTATCGGCAACCCGTGCCGTTAAGCTCATGCCCAAAAATGGGCCAAAAGGTGACTTTGGCCTAGACAACTTTTGATGGTCTCCTATGGAAGGTCTCATCCTGTCGGTCGCATAGACGCGTTCACTTTTGGAATCGGTGACCGTCTTATGGGCAAACCGTGCCGTTATAGTCATTCCTGTAGGCCCAATTTTGGGCCAAAAGTCACTTTGGCCTAGACAACTTTTGATGGTCTCCTATGGAAGCTCACATCCTGCCGGTCGCATAGACGCATTCACTTTTGGAATCGGTTGCCGTCTTATCGGCAACCCGTGCCGTTAAGCTCATGCCCAAAAATGGGCCAAAAGGTGACTTTGGCCTAGACAACTTTTGATGGTCTCCTATGGAAGGTCTCATCCTGTCGGTCGCATAGACGCGTTCACTTTTGGAATCGGTGACCGTCTTATGGGCAAACCGTGCCGTTATAGTCATTCCTGTAGGCCCAATTTTGGGCCAAAAGTCACTTTGGCCTAGACAACTTTTGATGGTCTCCTATGGAAGCTCACATCCTGCCGGTCGCATAGACGCATTCACTTTTGGAATCGGTTGCCGTCTTATCGGCAACCCGTGCCGTTAAGCTCATGCCCAAAAATGGGCCAAAAGGTGACTTTGGCCTAGACAACTTTTGATGGTCTCCTATGGAAGGTCTCATCCTGTCGGTCGCATAGACGCGTTCACTTTTGGAATCGGTGACCGTCTTATGGGCAAACCGTGCCGTTATAGTCATTCCTGTAGGCCCAATTTTGGGCCAAAAGTCACTTTGGCCTAGACAACTTTTGATGGTCTCCTATGGAAGCTCACATCCTGCCGGTCGCATAGACGCATTCACTTTTGGAATCGGTTGCCGTCTTATCGGCAACCCGTGCCGTTAAGCTCATGCCCAAAAATGGGCCAAAAGGTGACTTTGGCCTAGACAACTTTTGATGGTCTCCTATGGAAGGTCTCATCCTGCTGGTCGCATAGACGCGTTCACTTTTGGAATCGGTGACCGTCTTATGGGCAAACCGTGCCGTTATAGTCATTCCTGTAGGCCCAATTTTGGGCAAAAAGTCACTTTGGCCTAGACAACTTTTGATGGTCTCCTATGGAAGCTCACATCCTGCCGGTCGCATAGACGCATTCACTTTTGGAATCGGTTGCCGTCTTATCGGCAACCCGTGCCGTTAAGCTCATGCCCAAAAATGGGCCAAAAGGTGACTTTGGCCTAGACAACTTTTGATGGTCTCCTGTGGAAGGTCTCATCCTGTCGGTCGCATAGACGCATTCACTTTTGGAATCGGTGACCGTCTTATGGGCAAACCGTGCCGTTATAGTCATTCCTGTAGGCCCAATTTTGGGCCAAAAGTCACTTTGGCCTAGACAACTTTTGATGGTCTCCTATGGAAGCTCACATCCTGCCGGTCGCATAGACGCATTCACTTTTGGAATCGGTTGCCGTCTTATCGGCAACCCGTGCCGTTAAGCTCATGCCCAAAAATGGGCCAAAAGGTGACTTTGGCCTAGACAACTTTTGATGGTCTCCTATGGAAGGTCTCATCCTGTCGGTCGCATAGACGCGTTCACTTTTGGAATCGGTGACCGTCTTATGGGCAAACCGTGCCGTTATAGTCATTCCTGTAGGCCCAATTTTGGGCCAAAAGTCACTTTGGCCTAGACAACTTTTGATGGTCTCCTATGGAAGCTCACATCCTGCCGGTCGCATAGACGCATTCACTTTTGGAATCGGTTGCCGTCTTATCGGCAACCCGTGCCGTTAAGCTCATGCCCAAAAATGGGCCAAAAGGTGACTTTGGCCTAGACAACTTTTGATGGTCTCCTATGGAAGGTCTCATCCTGTCGGTCACATAGACGCGTTCACTTTTGGAATCGGTGACCGTCTTATGGGCAAACCGTGCCGTTATAGTCATTCCTGTAGGCCCAATTTTGGGCCAAAAGTCACTTTGGCCTAGACAACTTTTGATGGTCTCCTATGGAAGGTCTCATCCTGTCGGTCGCATAGACGCGTTCACTTTTGGAATCGGTGACCGTCTTATGGGCAAACCGTGCCGTTATAGTCATTCCTGTAGGCCCAATTTTGGGCAAAAAGTCAATGTGGCCTAGACAACTTTTGATGGTCTCCTATGGAAGCTCACATCCTGCCGGTCGCATAGACGCATTCACTTTTGGAATCGGTTGCCGTCTTATCGGCAACCCGTGCCGTTAAGCTCATGCCCAAAAATGGTCCAAAAGGTGACTTTGGCCTAGACAACTGTTGATGGTCTCCTATGGAAGGTCTCATCCTGTCGGTCGCATAGACGCGTTCACTTTTGGAATCGGTGACCGTCTTATGGGCAAACCGTGCCGTTATAGTCATTCCTGTAGGCCCAATTTTGGGCCAAAAGTCACTTTGGCCTAGACAACTTTTGATGGTCTCCTATGGAAGCTCACATCCTGCCGGTCGCATAGACGCATTCACTTTTGGAATCGGTTGCCGTCTTATCGGCAACCCGTGCCGTTAAGCTCATGCCCAAAAATGGGCCAAAAGGTGACTTTGGCCTAGACAACTTTTGATGGTCTCCTATGGAAGGTCTCATCCTGTCGGTCGCATAGACGCGTTCACTTTTGGAATCGGTGACCGTCTTATGGGCAAACCGTGCCGTTATAGTCATTCCTGTAGGCCCAATTTTGGGCCAAAAGTCACTTTGGCCTAGACAACTTTTGATGGTCTCCTATGGAAGCTCACATCCTGCCGGTCGCATAGACGCATTCACTTTTGGAATCGGTTGCCGTCTTATCGGCAACCCGTGCCGTTAAGCTCATGCCCAAAAATGGGCCAAAAGGTGACTTTGGCCTAGACAACTTTTGATGGTCTCCTATGGAAGGTCTCATCCTGTCGGTCGCATAGACGCGTTCACTTTTGGAATCGGTGACCGTCTTATGGGCAAACCGTGCCGTTATAATCATTCCTGTAGGCCCAATTTTGGGCCAAAAGTCACTTTGGCCTAGACAACTTTTGATGGTCTCCTATGGAAGCTCACATCCTGCCGGTCGCATAGACGCATTCACTTTTGGAATCGGTTGCCGTCTTATCGGCAACCCGTGCCGTTAAGCTCATGCCCAAAAATGGGCCAAAAGGTGACTTTGGCCTAGACAACTTTTGATGGTCTCCTATGGAAGGTCTCATCCTGTCGGTCGCATAGACGCGTTCACTTTTGGAATCGGTTGCCGTCTTATCGGCAACCCGTGCCGTTAAGCTCATGCCCAAAAATGGGCCAAAAGGTGACTTTGGCCTAGACAACTTTTGATGGTCTCCTATGGAAGGTCTCATCCTGTCGGTCGCATAGACGCGTTCACTTTTGGAATCGGTGACCGTCTTATGGGCAAACCGTGCCGTTATAGTCATTCCTGTAGGCCCAATTTTGGGCCAAAAGTCACTTTGGCCTAGACAACTTTTGATGGTCTCCTATGGAAGCTCACATCCTGCCGGTCGCATAGACGCATTCACTTTTGGAATCGGTTGCCGTCTTATCGGCAACCCGTGCCGTTAAGCTCATGCCCAAAAATGGGCCAAAAGGTGACTTTGGCCTAGACAACTTTTGATGGTCTCCTATGGAAGGTCTCATCCTGTCGGTCGCATAGACGCGTTCACTTTTGGAATCGGTGACCGTCTTATGGGCAAACCGTGCCGTTATAGTCATTCCTGTAGGCCCAATTTTGGGCCAAAAGTCACTTTGGCCTAGACAACTTTTGATGGTCTCCTATGGAAGCTCACATCCTGCCGGTCGCATAGACGCATTCACTTTTGGAATCGGTTGCCGTCTTATCGGCAACCCGTGCCGTTAAGCTCATGCCCAAAAATGGGCCAAAAGGTGACTTTGGCCTAGACAACTTTTGATGGTCTCCTATGGAAGGTCTCATCCTGTCGGTCGCATAGACGCGTTCACTTTTGGAATCGGTTGCCGTCTTATCGGCAACCCGTGCCGTTAAGCTCATGCCCAAAAATGGGCCAAAAGGTGACTTTGGCCTAGACAACTTTTGATGGTCTCCTATGGAAGGTCTCATCCTGTCGGTCGCATAGACGCGTTCACTTTTGGAATCGGTGACCGTCTTATGGGCAAACCGTGCCGTTATAGTCATTCCTGTAGGCCCAATTTTGGGCCAAAAGTCACTTTGGCCTAGACAACTTTTGATGGTCTCCTATGGAAGCTCACATCCTGCCGGTCGCATAGACGCATTCACTTTTGGAATCGGTTGCCGTCTTATCGGCAACCCGTGCCGTTAAGCTCATGCCCAAAAATGGGCCAAAAGGTGACTTTGGCCTAGACAACTTTTGATGGTCTCCTATGGAAGGTCTCATCCTGTCGGTCGCATAGACGCGTTCACTTTTGGAATCGGTGACCGTCTTATGGGCAAACCGTGCCGTTATAGTCATTCCTGTAGGCCCAATTTTGGGCCAAAAGTCACTTTGGCCTAGACAACTTTTGATGGTCTCCTATGGAAGCTCACATCCTGCCGGTCGCATAGACGCATTCACTTTTGGAATCGGTTGCCGTCTTATCGGCAACCCGTGCCGTTAAGCTCATGCCCAAAATTGGGCCAAAAGGTGACTTTGGCCTAGACAACTTTTGATGGTCTCCTATGGAAGGTCTCATCCTGTCGGTCGCATAGACGCGTTCACTTTTGGAATCGGTGACCGTCTTATGGGCAAACCGTGCCGTTATAGTCATTCCTGTAGGCCCAATTTTGGGCCAAAAGTAACTTTGGCCTAGACAACTTTTGATGGTCTCCTATGGAAGGTCTCATCCTGTCGGTCGCATAGACGCGTTCACTTTTGGAATCGGTGACCGTCTTATGGGCAAACCGTGCCGTTATAGTCATTCCTGTAGGCCCAATTTTGGGCAAAAAGTCACTTTGGCCTAGACAACTTTTGATGGTCTCCTATGGAAGCTCACATCCTGCCGGTCGCATAGACGCATTCACTTTTGGAATCGGTTGCCGTCTTATCGGCAACCCGTGCCGTTAAGCTCATGCCCAAAAATGGTCCAAAAGGTGACTTTGGCCTAGACAACTTTTGATGGTCTCCTATGGAAGGTCTCATCCTGTCGGTCGCATAGACGCGTTCACTTTTGGAATCGGTGACCGTCTTATGGGCAAACCGTGCCGTTATAGTCATTCCTGTAGGCCCAATTTTCGGCCAAAAGTCACTTTGGCCTAGACAACTTTTGATGGTCTCCTATGGAAGCTCACATCCTGCCGGTCGCATAGACGCATTCACTTTTGGAATCGGTTGCCGTCTTATCGGCAACCCGTGCCGTTAAGCTCATGCCCAAAAATGGGCCAAAAGGTGACTTTGGCCTAGACAACTTTTGATGGTCTCCTATGGAAGGTCTCATCCTGTCGGTCGCATAGACGCGTTCACTTTTGGAATCGGTGACCGTCTTATGGGCAAACCGTGCCGTTATAGTCATTCCTGTAGGCCCAATTTTGGGCCAAAAGTCACTTTGGCCTAGACAACTTTTGATGGTCTCCTATGGAAGCTCACATCCTGCCGGTCGCATAGACGCATTCACTTTTGGAATCGGTTGCCGTCTTATCGGCAACCCGTGCCGTTAAGCTCATGCCCAAAAATGGGCCAAAAGGTGACTTTGGCCTAGACAACTTTTGATGGTCTCCTATGGAAGGTCTCATCCTGTCGGTCGCATAGACGCATTCACTTTTGGAATCGGTGACCGTCTTATGGGCAAACCGTGCCGTTATAATCATTCCTGTAGGCCCAATTTTGGGCCAAAAGTCACTTTGGCGTAGACAACTTTTGATGGTCTCCTATGGAAGCTCACATCCTGCCGGTCGCATAGACGCATTCACTTTTGGAATCGGTTGCCGTCTTATCGGCAACCCGTGCCGTTAAGCTCATGCCCAAAAATGGGCCAAAAGGTGACTTTGGCCTAGACAACTTTTGATGGTCTCCTATGGAAGGTCTCATCCTGTCGGTTGCATAGACGCGTTCACTTTTGGAATCGGTGACCGTCTTATGGGCAAACCGTGCCGTTATAGTCATTCCTGTAGGCCCAATTTTGGGCCAAAAGTCACTTTGGCCTAGACAACTTTTGATGGTCTCCTATGGAAGCTCACATCCTGCCGGTCGCATAGACGCATTCACTTTTGGAATCGGTTGCCGTCTTATCGGCAACCCGTGCCGTTAAGCTCATGCCCAAAAATGGGCCAAAAGGTGACTTTGGCCTAGACAACTTTTGATGGTCTCCTATGGAAGGTCTCATCCTGTCGGTCGCATAGACGCGTTCACTTTTGGAATCGGTGACCGTCTTATGGGCAAACCGTGCCGTTATAGTCATTCCTGTAGGCCCAATTTTGGGCCAAAAGTCACTTTGGCCTATACAACTTTTGATGGTCTCCTATGGAAGGTCTCATCCTGTCGGTCGCATAGACGCGTTCACTTTTGGAATCGGTGACCGTCTTATGGGCAAACCGTGCCGTTATAGTCATTCCTGTAGGCCCAATTTTGGGCAAAAAGTCACTTTGGCCTAGACAACTTTTGATGGTCTCCTATGGAAGCTCACATCCTGCCGGTCGCATAGAGGCATTCACTTTTGGAATCGGTTGCCGTCTTATCGGCAACCCGTGCCGTTAAGCTCATGCCCAAAAATGGGCCAAAAGGTGACTTTGGCCTAGACAACTTTTGATGGTCTCCTATGGAAGGTCTCATCCTGTCGGTCGCATAGACGCGTTCACTTTTGGAATCGGTGACCGTCTTATGGGCAAACCGTGCCGTTATAGTCATTCCTGTAGGCCCAATTTTGGGCAAAAAGTCACTTTGGCCTAGACAACTTTTGATGGTCTCCTATGGAAGCTCACATCCTGCCGGTCGCATAGACGCATTCACTTTTGGAATCGGTTGCCGTCTTATCGGCAACCCGTGCCGTTAAGCTCATGCCCAAAAATGGGCCAAAAGGTGACTTTGGCCTAGACAACTTTTGATGGTCTCCTATGGAAGCTCACATCCTGCCGGTCGCATAGACGCATTCACTTTTGGAATCGGTTGCCGTCTTATCGGCAACCCGTGCCGTTAAGCTCATGCCCAAAAATGGGCCAAAAGGTGACTTTGGCCTAGACAACTTTTGATGGTCTCCTATGGAAGGTCTCATCCTGTCGGTCGCATAGACGCGTTCACTTTTGGAATCGGTGACCGTCTTATGGGCAAACCGTGCCGTTATAGTCATTCCTGTAGGCCCAATTTTGGGCCAAAAGTCACTTTGGCCTAGACAACTTTTGATGGTCTCCTATGGAAGCTCACATCCTGCCGGTCGCATAGACGCATTCACTTTTGGAATCGGTTGCCGTCTTATCGGCAACCCGTGCCGTTAAGCTCATGCCCAAAAATGGGCCAAAAGGTGACTTTGGCCTAGACAACTTTTGATGGTCTCCTATGGAAGGTCTCATCCTGTCGGTCGCATAGACGCGTTCACTTTTGGAATCGGTGACCGTCTTATGGGCAAACCGTGGCGTTATAATCATTCCTGTAGGCCCAATTTTGGGCCAAAAGTCACTTTGGCCTAGACAACTTTTGATGGTCTCCTATGGAAGCTCACATCCTGCCGGTCGCATAGACGCATTCACTTTTGGAATCGGTTGCCGTCTTATCGGCAACCCGTGCCGTTAAGCTCATGCCCAAAAATGGGCCAAAAGGTGACTTTGGCCTAGACAACTTTTGATGGTCTCCTATGGAAGGTCTCATCCTGTCGGTCGCATAGACGCGTTCACTTTTGGAATCGGTGACCGTCTTATGGGCAAACCGTGCCGTTATAGTCATTCCTGTAGGCCCAATTTTGGGCCAAAAGTCACTTTGGCCTAGACAACTTTTGATGGTCTCCTATGGAAGCTCACATCCTGCCGGTCGCATAGACGCATTCACTTTTGGAATCGGTTGCCGTCTTATCGGCAACCCGTGCCGTTAAGCTCATGCCCAAAAATGGGCCAAAAGGTGACTTTGGCCTAGACAACTTTTGATGGTCTCCTATGGAAGGTCTCATCCTGTCGGTCGCATAGACGCATTCACTTTTGGAATCGGTGACCGTCTTATGGGCAAACCGTGCCGTTATAGTCATTCCTGTAGGCCCAATTTTGGGCCAAAAGTCACTTTGGCCTAGACAACTTTTGATGGTCTCCTATGGAAGCTCACATCCTGCCGGTCGCATAGACGCATTCACTTTTGGAATCGGTTGCCGTCTTATCGGCAACCCGTGCCGTTAAGCTCATGCCCAAAAATGGGCCAAAAGGTGACTTTGGCCTAGACAACTTTTGATGGTCTCCTATGGAAGGTCTCATCCTGTCGGTCGCATAGACGCGTTCACTTTTGGAATCGGTGACCGTCTTATGGGCAAACCGTGCCGTTATAGTCATTCCTGTAGGCCCAATTTTGGGCCAAAAGTCACTTTGGCCTAGACAACTTTTGATGGTCTCCTATGGAAGCTCACATCCTGCCGGTCGCATAGACGCATTCACTTTTGGAATCGGTTGCCGTCTTATCGGCAACCCGTGCCGTTAAGCTCATGCCCAAAAATGGGCCAAAAGGTGACTTTGGCCTAGACAACTTTTGATGGTCTCCTATGGAAGGTCTCATCCTGTTGGTCGCATAGACGCGTTCACTTTTGGAATCGGTGACCGTCTTATGGGCAAACCGTGCCGTTATAGTCATTCCTGTAGGCCCAATTTTGGGCCAAAAGTCACTTTGGCCTAGACAACTTTTGATGGTCTCCTATGGAAGCTCACATCCTGCCGGTCGCATAGACGCATTCACTTTTGGAATCGGTTGCCGTCTTATCGGCAACCCGTGCCGTTAAGCTCATGCCCAAAAATGGGCCAAAAGGTGACTTTGGCCTAGACAACTTTTGATGGTCTCCTATGGAAGGTCTCATCCTGTCGGTTGCATAGACGCGTTCACTTTTGGAATCGGTGACCGTCTTATGGGCAAACCGTGCCGTTATAGTCATTCCTGTAGGCCCAATTTTGGGCCAAAAGTCACTTTGGCCTAGACAACTTTTGATGGTCTCCTATGGAAGCTCACATCCTGCCGGTCGCATAGACGCATTCACTTTTGGAATCGGTTGCCGTCTTATCGGCAACCCGTGCCGTTAAGCTCATGCCCAAAAATGGGCCAAAAGGTGACTTTGGCCTAGACAACTTTTGATGGTCTCCTATGGAAGGTCTCATCCTGTCGGTCGCATAGACGCGTTCACTTTTGGAATCGGTGACCGTCTTATGGGCAAACCGTGCCGTTATAGTCATTCCTGTAGGCCCAATTTTGGGCCAAAAGTAACGTTGGCCTAGACAACTTTTGATGGTCTCCTATGGAAGCTCACATCCTGCCGGTCGCATAGACGCATTCACTTTTGGAATCGGTTGCCGTCTTATCGGCAACCCGTGCCGTTAAGCTCATGCCCAAAAATGGGCCAAAAGGTGACTTTGGCCTAGACAACTTTTGATGGTCTCCTATGGAAGGTCTCATCCTGTCGGTCGCATAGACGCGTTCACTTTTGGAATCGGTGACCGTCTTATGGGCAAACCGTGCCGTTATAGTCATTCCTGTAGGCCCAATTTTGGGCCAAAAGTCACTTTGGCCTAGACAACTTTTGATGGTCTCCTATGGAAGCTCACATCCTGCCGGTCGCATAGACGCATTCACTTTTGGAATCGGTTGCCGTCTTATCGGCAACCCGTGCCGTTAAGCTCATGCCCAAAAATGGGCCAAAAGGTGACTTTGGCCTAGACAACTTTTGATGGTCTCCTATGGAAGGTCTCATCCTGTCGGTCGCATAGACGCGTTCACTTTTGGAATCGGTGACCGTCTTATGGGCAAACCGTGCCGTTATAGTCATTCCTGTAGGCCCAATTTTGGGCCAAAAGTCACTTTGGCCTAGACAACTTTTGATGGTCTCCTATGGAAGCTCACATCCTGCCGGTCGCATAGACGCATTCACTTTTGGAATCGGTTGCCGTCTTATCGGCAACCCGTGCCGTTAAGCTCATGCCCAAAAATGGGCCAAAAGGTGACTTTGGCCTAGACAACTTTTGATGGTCTCCTATGGAAGGTCTCATCCTGTCGGTCGCATAGACGCATTCACTTTTGGAATCGGTGACCGTCTTATGGGCAAACCGTGCCGTTATAATCATTCCTGTAGGCCCAATTTTGGGCCAAAAGTCACTTTGGCGTAGACAACTTTTGATGGTCTCCTATGGAAGCTCACATCCTGCCGGTCGCATAGACGCATTCACTTTTGGAATCGGTTGCCGTCTTATCGGCAACCCGTGCCGTTAAGCTCATGCCCAAAAATGGGCCAAAAGGTGACTTTGGCCTAGACAACTTTTGATGGTCTCCTATGGAAGGTCTCATCCTGTCGGTTGCATAGACGCGTTCACTTTTGGAATCGGTGACCGTCTTATGGGCAAACCGTGCCGTTATAGTCATTCCTGTAGGCCCAATTTTGGGCCAAAAGTCACTTTGGCCTAGACAACTTTTGATGGTCTCCTATGGAAGCTCACATCCTGCCGGTCGCATAGACGCATTCACTTTTGGAATCGGTTGCCGTCTTATCGGCAACCCGTGCCGTTAAGCTCATGCCCAAAAATGGGCCAAAAGGTGACTTTGGCCTAGACAACTTTTGATGGTCTCCTATGGAAGGTCTCATCCTGTCGGTCGCATAGACGCGTTCACTTTTGGAATCGGTGACCGTCTTATGGGCAAACCGTGCCGTTATAGTCATTCCTGTAGGCCCAATTTTGGGCCAAAAGTCACTTTGGCCTAGACAACTTTTGATGGTCTCCTATGGAAGGTCTCATCCTGTCGGTCGCATAGACGCGTTCACTTTTGTAATCGGTGACCGTCTTATGGGCAAACCGTGCCGTTATAGTCATTCCTGTAGGCCCAATTTTGGGCAAAAAGTCACTTTGGCCTAGACAACTTTTGATGGTCTCCTATGGAAGCTCACATCCTGCCGGTCGCATAGGGGCATTCACTTTTGGAATCGGTTGCCGTCTTATCGGCAACCCGTGCCGTTAAGCTCATGCCCAAAAATGGGCCAAAAGGTGACTTTGGCCTAGACAACTTTTGATGGTCTCCTATGGAAGGTCTCATCCTGTCGGTCGCATAGACGCGTTCACTTTTGGAATCGGTGACCGTCTTATGGGCAAACCGTGCCGTTATAGTCATTCCTGTAGGCCCAATTTTCGGCCAAAAGTCACTTTGGCCTAGACAACTTTTGATGGTCTCCTATGGAAGCTCACATCCTGCCGGTCGCATAGACGCATTCACTTTTGGAATCGGTTGCCGTCTTATCGGCAACCCGTGCCGTTAAGCTCATGCCCAAAAATGGGCCAAAAGGTGACTTTGGCCTAGACAACTTTTGATGGTCTCCTATGGAAGCTCACATCCTGCCGGTCGCATAGACGCATTCACTTTTGGAATCGGTTGCCGTCTTATCGGCAACCCGTGCCGTTAAGCTCATGCCCAAAAATGGGCCAAAAGGTGACTTTGGCCTAGACAACTTTTGATGGTCTCCTATGGAAGGTCTCATCCTGTCGGTCGCATAGACGCGTTCACTTTTGGAATCGGTGACCGTTTTATGGGCAAACCGTGCCGTTATAGTCATTCCTGTAGGCCCAATTTTGGGCCAAAAGTCACTTTGGCCTAGACAACTTTTGATGGTCTCCTATGGAAGCTCACATCCTGCCGGTCGCATAGACGCATTCACTTTTGGAATCGGTTGCCGTCTTATCGGCAACCCGTGCCGGTAAGCTCATGCCCAAAAATGGGCCAAAAGGTGACTTTGGCCTAGACAACTTTTGATGGTCTCCTATGGAAGGTCTCATCCTGTCGGTCGCATAGACGCGTTCACTTTTGGAATCGGTGACCGTCTTATGGGCAAACCGTGCCGTTATAGTCATTCCTGTAGGCCCAATTTTGGGCCAAAAGTCACTTTGGCCTAGACAACTTTTGATGGTCTCCTATGGAAGCTCACATCCTGCCGGTCGCATAGACGCATTCACTTTTGGAATCGGTTGCCGTCTTATCGGCAACCCGTGCCGTTAAGCTCATGCCCAAAAATGGGCCAAAAGGTGACTTTGGCCTAGACAACTTTTGATGGTCTCCTATGGAAGGTCTCATCCTGTCGGTCGCATAGACGCATTCACTTTTGGAATCGGTGACCGTCTTATGGGCAAACCGTGCCGTTATAGTCATTCCTGTAGGCCCAATTTTGGGCCAAAAGTCACTTTGGCCTAGACAACTTTTGATGGTCTCCTATGGAAGCTCACATCCTGCCGGTCGCATAGACGCATTCACTTTTGGAATCGGTTGCCGTCTTATCGGCAACCCGTGCCGTTAAGCTCATGCCCAAAAATGGGCCAAAAGGTGACTTTGGCCTAGACAACTTTTGATGGTCTCCTATGGAAGGTCTCATCCTGTCGGTCGCATAGACGCGTTCACTTTTGGAATCGGTGACCGTCTTATGGGCAAACCGTGCCGTTATAGTCATTCCTGTAGGCCCAATTTTGGGCCAAAAGTCACTTTGGCCTAGACAACTTTTGATGGTCTCCTATGGAAGCTCACATCCTGCCGGTCGCATAGACGCATTCACTTTTGGAATCGGTTGCCGTCTTATCGGCAACCCGTGCCGTTAAGCTCATGCCCAAAAATGGGCCAAAAGGTGACTTTGGCCTAGACAACTTTTGATGGTCTCCTATGGAAGGTCTCATCCTGTTGGTCGCATAGACGCGTTCACTTTTGGAATCGGTGACCGTCTTATGGGCAAACCGTGCCGTTATAGTCATTCCTGTAGGCCCAATTTTGGGCCAAAAGTCACTTTGGCCTAGACAACTTTTGATGGTCTCCTATGGAAGCTCACATCCTGCCGGTCGCATAGACGCATTCACTTTTGGAATCGGTTGCCGTCTTATCGGCAACCCGTGCCGTTAAGCTCATGCCCAAAAATGGGCCAAAAGGTGACTTTGGCCTAGACAACTTTTGATGGTCTCCTATGGAAGGTCTCATCCTGTCGGTTGCATAGACGCGTTCACTTTTGGAATCGGTGACCGTCTTATGGGCAAACCGTGCCGTTATAGTCATTCCTGTAGGCCCAATTTTGGGCCAAAAGTCACTTTGGCCTAGACAACTTTTGATGGTCTCCTATGGAAGCTCACATCCTGCCGGTCGCATAGACGCATTCACTTTTGGAATCGGTTGCCGTCTTATCGGCAACCCGTGCCGTTAAGCTCATGCCCAAAAATGGGCCAAAAGGTGACTTTGGCCTAGACAACTTTTGATGGTCTCCTATGGAAGGTCTCATCCTGTCGGTCGCATAGACGCGTTCACTTTTGGAATCGGTGACCGTCTTATGGGCAAACCGTGCCGTTATAGTCATTCCTGTAGGCCCAATTTTGGGCCAAAAGTAACTTTGGCCTAGACAACTTTTGATGGTCTCCTATGGAAGCTCACATCCTGCCGGTCGCATAGACGCATTCACTTTTGGAATCGGTTGCCGTCTTATCGGCAACCCGTGCCGTTAAGCTCATGCCCAAAAATGGGCCAAAAGGTGACTTTGGCCTAGACAACTTTTGATGGTCTCCTATGGAAGGTCTCATCCTGTCGGTCGCATAGACGCGTTCACTTTTGGAATCGGTGACCGTCTTATGGGCAAACCGTGCCGTTATAGTCATTCCTGTAGGCCCAATTTTGGGCCAAAAGTCACTTTGGCCTAGACAACTTTTGATGGTCTCCTATGGAAGCTCACATCCTGCCGGTCGCATAGACGCATTCACTTTTGGAATCGGTTGCCGTCTTATCGGCAACCCGTGCCGTTAAGCTCATGCCCAAAAATGGGCCAAAAGGTGACTTTGGCCTAGACAACTTTTGATGGTCTCCTATGGAAGGTCTCATCCTGTCGGTCGCATAGACGCGTTCACTTTTGGAATCGGTGACCGTCTTATGGGCAAACCGTGCCGTTATAGTCATTCCTGTAGGCCCAATTTTGGGCCAAAAGTCACTTTGGCCTAGACAACTTTTGATGGTCTCCTATGGAAGCTCACATCCTGCCGGTCGCATAGACGCATTCACTTTTGGAATCGGTTGCCGTCTTATCGGCAACCCGTGCCGTTAAGCTCATGCCCAAAAATGGGCCAAAAGGTGACTTTGGCCTAGACAACTTTTGATGGTCTCCTATGGAAGGTCTCATCCTGTCGGTCGCATAGACGCGTTCACTTTTGGAATCGGTGACCGTCTTATGGGCAAACCGTGCCGTTATAGTCATTCCTGTAGGCCCAATTTTGGGCCAAAAGTCACTTTGGCCTAGACAACTTTTGATGGTCTCCTATGGAAGCTCACATCCTGCCGGTCGCATAGACGCATTCACTTTTGGAATCGGTTGCCGTCTTATCGGCAACCCGTGCCGTTAAGCTCATGCCCAAAAATGGGCCAAAAGGTGACTTTGGCCTAGACAACTTTTGATGGTCTCCTATGGAAGGTCTCATCCTGTCGGTCGCATAGACGCGTTCACTTTTGGAATCGGTGACCGTCTTATGGGCAAACCTCGCCGTTATAGTCATTCCTGTAGGCCCAATTTTGGGCCAAAAGTCACTTTGGCCTAGAAAACTTTTGATGGTCTCCTATGGAAGCTCACATCCTGCCGGTCGCATAGACGCATTCACTTTTGGAATCGGTTGCCGTCTTATCGGCAACCCGTGCCGTTAAGCTCATGCCCAAAAATGGGCCAAAAGGTGACTTTGGCCTAGACAACTTTTGATGGTCTCCTATGGAAGGTCGCATAGACGCGTTCACTTTTGGAATCGGTGACCGTCTTATGGGCAAACCGTGCCGTTATAGTCATTCCTGTAGGCCCAATTTTGGGCCGAAAGTAACTTTGGCCTAGACAACTTTTGATGGTCTCCTATGGAAGCTCACATCCTGCCGGTCGCATAGACGCATTCACTTTTGGAATCGGTTGCCGTCTTATCGGCAACCCGTGCCGTTAAGCTCATGCCCAAAAATGGGCCAAAAGGTGACTTTGGCCTAGACAACTTTTGATGGTCTCCTATGGAAGGTCTCATCCTGTCGGTCGCATAGACGCTTCACTTTTGGAATCGGTGACCGTCTTATGGGCAAACCGTGCCGTTATAGTAATTCCTGTAGGCCCAATTTTGGGCCAAAAGTCACTTTGGCCTAGACAACTTTTGATGGTCTCCTATGGAAGCTCACATCCTGCCGGTCGCATAGACGCATTCACTTTTGGAATCGGTTGCCGTCTTATCGGCAACCCGTGCCGTTAAGCTCATGCCCAAAAATGGGCCAAAAGGTGACTTTGGCCTAGACAACTTTTGATGGTCTCCTATGGAAGGTCTCATCCTGTCGGTCGCATAGACGCGTTCACTTTTGGAATCGGTGACCGTCTTATGGGCAAACCGTGCCGTTATAGTCATTCATGTAGGCCCAATTTTGGGCCAAAAGTCACTTTGGCCTAGACAACTTTTGATGGTCTCCTATGGAAGCTCACATCCTGCCGGTCGCATAGACGCATTCACTTTTGGAATCGGTTGCCGTCTTATCGGCAACCCGTGCCGTTAAGCTCATGCCCAAAAATGGGCCAAAAGGTGACTTTGGCCTAGACAACTTTTGATGGTCTCCTATGGAAGGTCTCATCCTGTCGGTCGCATAGACGCGTTCACTTTTGGAATCGGTGACCGTCTTATGGGCAAACCGTGCCGTTATAGTCATTCCTGTAGGCCCAATTTTGGGCCAAAAGTCACTTTGGCCTAGACAACTTTTGATGGTCTCCTATGGAAGCTCACCTCCTGCCGGTCGCATAGACGCATTCACTTTTGGAATCGGTTGCCGTCTTATCGGCAACCCGTGCCGTTAAGCTCATGCCCAAAAATGGGCCAAAAGGTGACTTTGGCCTAGACAACTTTTGATGGTCTCCTATGGAAGGTCGCATAGACGCGTTCACTTTTGGAATCGGTGACCGTCTTATGGGCAAACCGTGCCGTTATAGTCATTCCTGTAGGCCCAATTTTGGGCCGAAAGTAACTTTGGCCTAGACAACTTTTGATGGTCTCCTATGGAAGCTCACATCCTGCCGGTCGCATAGACGCATTCACTTTTGGAATCGGTTGCCGTCTTATCGGCAACCCGTGCCGTTAAGCTCATGCCCAAAAATGGGCCAAAAGGTGACTTTGGCCTAGACAACTTTTGATGGTCTCCTATGGAAGGTCTCATCCTGTCGGTCGCATAGACGCTTCACTTTTGGAATCGGTGACCGTCTTATGGGCAAACCGTGCCGTTATAGTAATTCCTGTAGGCCCAATTTTGGGCCAAAAGTCACTTTGGCCTAGACAACTTTTGATGGTCTCCTATGGAAGCTCACATCCTGCCGGTCGCATAGACGCATTCACTTTTGGAATCGGTTGCCGTCTTATCGGCAACCCGTGCCGTTAAGCTCATGCCCAAAAATGGGCCAAAAGGTGACTTTGGCCTAGACAACTTTTGATGGTCTCCTATGGAAGGTCTCATCCTGTCGGTCGCATAGACGCATTCACTTTTGGAATCGGTGACCGTCTTATGGGCAAACCGTGCCGTTATAGTCATTCCTGTAGGCCCAATTTTGGGCCAAAAGTCACTTTGGCCTAGACAACTTTTGATGGTCTCCTATGGAAGCTCACATCCTGCCGGTCGCATAGACGCAATCACTTTTGGAATCGGTTGCCGTCTTATCGGCAACCCGTGCCGTTAAGCCTATGCCCAAAAATGGGCCAAAAGGTGACTTTGGCCTAGACAACTTTTGATGGTCTCCTATGGAAGGTCGCATAGACGCGTTCACTTTTGGAATCGGTGACCGTCTTATGGGCAAACCGTGCCGTTATAGTCATTCCTGTAGGCCCAATTTTGGGCCGAAAGTAACTTTGGCCTAGACAACTTTTGATGGTCTCCTATGGAAGCTCACATCCTGCCGGTCGCATAGACGCATTCACTTTTGGAATCGGTTGCCGTCTTATCGGCAACCCGTGCCGTTAAGCTCATGCCCAAAAATGGGCCAAAAGGTGACTTTGGCCTAGACAACTTTTGATGGTCTCCTATGGAAGGTCTCATCCTGTCGGTCGCATAGACGCGTTCACTTTTGGAATCGGTGACCGTCTTATGGGCAAACCGTGCCGTTATAGTAATTCCTGTAGGCCCAATTTTGGGCCAAAAGTCACTTTGGCCTAGACAACTTTTGATGGTCTCCTATGGAAGCTCACATCCTGCCGGTCGCATAGACGCATTCACTTTTGGAATCGGTTGCCGTCTTATCGGCAACCCGTGCCGTTAAGCTCATGCCCAAAAATGGGCCAAAAGGTGACTTTGGCCTAGACAACTTTTGATGGTCTCCTATGGAAGGTCTCATACTGTCGGTCGCATAGACGCATTCACTTTTGGAATCGGTGACCGTCTTATGGGCAAACCGTGCCGTTATAGTCATTCCTGTAGGCCCAATTTTGGGCCAAAAGTCACTTTGGCCTAGACAACTGTTGATGGTCTCCTATGGAAGCTCACATCCTGCCGGTCGCATAGACGCATTCACTTTTGGAATCGGTTGCCGTCTTATCGGCAACCCGTGCCGTTAAGCTCATGCCCAAAAATGGGCCAAAAGGTGACTTTGGCCTAGACAACTTTTGATGGTCTCCTATGGAAGGTCTCATCCTGTCGGTCGCATAGACGCGTTCACTTTTGGAATCGGTGACCGTCTTATGGGCAAACCGTGCCGTTATAGTCATTCATGTAGGCCCAATTTTGGGCCAAAAGTCACTTTGGCCTAGACAACTTTTGATGGTCTCCTATGGAAGCTCACATCCTGCCGGTCGCATAGACGCATTCACTTTTGGAATCGGTTGCCGTCTTATCGGCAACCCGTGCCGTTAAGCTCATGCCCAAAAATGGGCCAAAAGGTGACTTTGGCCTAGACAACTTTTGATGGTCTCCTATGGAAGGTCGCATAGACGCGTTCACTTTTGGAATCGGTGACCGTCTTATGGGCAAACCGTGCCGTTATAGTCATTCCTGTAGGCCCAATTTTGGGCCGAAAGTAACTTTGGCCTAGACAACTTTTGATGGTCTCCTATGGAAGCTCACATCCTGCCGGTCGCATAGACGCATTCACTTTTGGAATCGGTTGCCGTCTTATCGGCAACCCGTGCCGTTAAGCTCATGCCCAAAAATGGGCCAAAAGGTGACTTTGGCCTAGACAACTTTTGATGGTCTCCTATGGAAGGTCTCATCCTGTCGGTCGCACAGACGCGTTCACTTTTGGAATCGGTGACCGTCTTATGGGCAAACCGTGCCGTTATAGTCATTCCTGTAGGCCCAATTTTGGGCCAAAAGTCACTTTGGCCTAGACAACTTTTGATGGTCTCCTATGGAAGCTCACATCCTGCCGGTCGCATAGACGCATTCACTTTTGGAATCGGTTGCCGTCTTATCGGCAACCCGTGCCGTTAAGCTCATGCCCAAAAATGGGCCAAAAGGTGACTTTGGCCTAGACAACTTTTGATGGTCTCCTATGGAAGGTCTCATACTGTCGGTCGCATAGACGCGTTCACTTTTGGAATCGGTGACCGTCTTATGGGCAAACCGTGCCGTTATAGTCATTCCTGTAGGCCCAATTTTGGGCCAAAAGTCACTTTGGCCTAGACAACTGTTGATGGTCTCCTATGGAAGCTCACATCCTGCCGGTCGCATAGACGCATTCACTTTTGGAATCGGTTGCCGTCTTATCGGCAACCCGTGCCGTTAAGCTCATGCCCAAAAATGGGCCAAAAGGTGACTTTGGCCTAGACAACTTTTGATGGTCTCCTATGGAAGGTCTCATCCTGTCGGTCGCATAGACGCGTTCACTTTTGGAATCGGTGAACGTCTTATGGGCAAACCGTGCTGTTATAGTCATTCATGTAGGCCCAATTTTGGGCCAAAAGTCACTTTGGCCTAGACAACTTTTGATGGTCTCCTATGGAAGCTCACATCCTGCCGGTCGCATAGACGCATTCACTTTTGGAATCGGTTGCCGTCTTATCGGCAACCCGTGCCGTTAAGCTCATGCCCAAAAATGGGCCAAAAGGTGACTTTGGCCTAGACAACTTTTGATGGTCTCCTATGGAAGGTCTCATCCTGTCGGTCGCATAGACGCGTTCACTTTTGGAATCGGTGACCGTCTTATGGGCAAACCGTGCCGTTATAGTCATTCCTGTAGGCCCAATTTTGGGCCAAAAGTCACTTTGGCCTAGACAACTTTTGATGGTCTCCTATGGAAGCTCACATCCTGCCGGTCGCATAGACGCATTCACTTTTGGAATCGGTTGCCGTCTTATCGGCAACCCGTGCCGTTAAGCTCATGCCCAAAAATAGGCCAAAAGGTGACTTTGGCCTAGACAACTTTTGATGGTCTCCTATGGAAGCTCACATCCTGCCGGTCGCATAGACGCATTCACTTTTGGAATCGGTTGCCGTCTTATCGGCAACCCGTGCCGTTAAGCTCATGCCCAAAAATGGGCCAAAAGGTGACTTTGGCCTAGACAACTTTTGATGGTCTCCTATGGAAGGTCTCATCCTGTCGGTCGCATAGACGCATTCACTTTTGGAATCGGTGACCGTCTTATGGGCAAACCGTGCCGTTATAGTCATTCCTGTAGGCCCAATTTTGGGCCAAAAGTCACTTTGGCCTAGACAACTTTTGATGGTCTCCTATGGAAGCTCACATCCTGCCGGTCGCATAGACGCATTCACTTTTGGAATCGGTTGCCGTCTTATCGGCAACCCGTGCCGTTAAGCTCATGCCCAAAAATGGGCCAAAAGGTGACTTTGGCCTAGACAACTTTTGATGGTCTCCTATGGAAGGTCTCATCCTGTCGGTCGCATAGACGCGTTCACTTTTGGAATCGGTGACCGTCTTATGGGCAAACCGTGCCGTTATAGTCATTCCTGTAGGCCCAATTTTGGGCCAAAAGTCACTTTGGCCTAGACAACTTTTGATGGTCTCCTATGGAAGCTCACATCCTGCCGGTCGCATAGACGCATTCACTTTTGGAATCGGTTGCCGTCTTATCGGCAACCCGTGCCGTTAAGCTCATGCCCAAAAATGGGCCAAAAGGTGACTTTGGCCTAGACAACTTTTGATGGTCTCCTATGGAAGGTCTCATCCTGTCGGTCGCATAGACGCGTTCACTTTTGGAATCGGTGACCGTCTTATGAGCAAACCGTGCCGTTATAGTCATTCCTGTAGGCCCAATTTTGGGCCAAAAGTCACTTTGGCCTAGACAACTTTTGATGGTCTCCTATGGAAGCTCACATCCTGCTGGTCGCATAGACGCATTCACTTTTGGAATCGGTTGCCGTCTTATCGGCAACCCGTGCCGTTAAGCTCATGCCCAAAAATGGGCCAAAAGGTGACTTTGGCCTAGACAACTTTTGATGGTCTCCTATGGAAGGTCTCATCCTGTAGGTCGCATAGACGCGTTCACTTTTGGAATCGGTGACCGTCTTATGGGCAAACCGTGCCGTTATAGTCATTCCTGTAGGCCCAATTTTGGGCCAAAAGTCACTTTGGCCTAGACAACTTTTGATGGTCTCCTATGGAAGCTCACATCCTGCCGGTCGCATAGACGCATTCACTTTTGGAATCGGTTGCCGTCTTATCGGCAACCCGTGCCGTTAAGCTCATGCCCAAAAATGGGCCAAAAGGTGACTTTGGCCTAGACAACTTTTGATGGTCTCCTATGGAATGTCTCATCCTGTCGGTCGCATAGACGCGTTCACTTTTGGAATCGGTGACCGTCTTATGGGCAAACCGTGCCGTTATAGTCATTCCTGTAGGCCCAATTTTGGGCCAAAAGTCACTTTGGCCTAGACAACTTTTGATGGTCTCCTATGGAAGCTCACATCCTGCCGGTCGCATAGACGCATTCATTTTACGAATCGGTTGCCGTCTTATCGGCAACCCGTGCCGTTAAGCTCATGCCCAAAAATGGGCCAAAAGGTGACTTTGGCCTAGACAACTTTTGATGGTCTCCTATGGAAGGTCTCATCCTGTCGGTCGCATAGACGCGTTCACTTTTGGAATCGGTGACCGTCTTATGGGCAAACCGTGCCGTTATAGTCATTCCTGTAGGCCCAATTTTGGGCCAAAAGTCACTTTGGCCTAGACAACTTTTGATGGTCTCCTATGGAAGCTCACATCCTGCCGGTCGCATAGACGCATTCATTT
This sequence comes from Gibbula magus, assembly GCA_936450465.1. Classification (NCBI taxonomy): domain Eukaryota; kingdom Metazoa; phylum Mollusca; class Gastropoda; order Trochida; family Trochidae; genus Gibbula; species Gibbula magus. The sequence continues at coordinate 570,064 of OW388306.1, forward strand.
TACGAATCGGTTGCCGTCTTATCGGCAACCCGTGCCGTTAAGCTCATGCCCAAAAATGGGCCAAAAGGTGACTTTGGCCTAGACAACTTTTGATGGTCTCCTATGGAAGGTCTCATCCTGTCGGTCGCATAGACGCGTTCACTTTTGGAATCGGTGACCGTCTTATGGGCAAACCGTGCCGTTATAGTCATTCCTGTAGGCCCAATTTTGGGCCAAAAGTCACTTTGGCCTAGACAACTTTTGATGGTCTCCTATGGAAGCTCACATCCTGCCGGTCGCATAGACGCATTCACTTTTGGAATCGGTTGCCGTCTTATCGGCAACCCGTGCCGTTAAGCTCATGCCCAAAAATGGGCCAAAAGGTGACTTTGGCCTAGACAACTTTTGATGGTCTCCTATGGAAGGTCTCATCCTGTCGGTCGCATAGACGCGTTCACTTTTGGAATCGGTGACCGTCTTATGGGCAAACCGTGCCGTTATAGTAATTCCTGTAGGCCCAATTTTGGGCCAAAAGTCACTTTGGCCTAGACAACTTTTGATGGTCTCCTATGGAAGCTCACATCCTGCCGGTCGCATAGACGCATTCACTTTTGGAATCGGTTGCCGTCTTATCGGCAACCCGTGCCGTTAAGCTCATGCCCAAAAATGGGCCAAAAGGTGACTTTGGCCTAGACAACTTTTGATGGTCTCCTATGGAAGGTCTCATCCTGTCGGTCGCATAGACGCATTCACTTTTGGAATCGGTGACCGTCTTATGGGCAAACCGTGCCGTTATAGTCATTCCTGTAGGCCCAATTTTGGGCCAAAAGTCACTTTGGCCTAGACAACTTTTGATGGTCTCCTATGGAAGCTCACATCCTGCCGGTCGCATAGACGCATTCACTTTTGGAATCGGTTGCCGTCTTATCGGCAACCCGTGCCGTTATAGTCATTCCTGTAGGCCCAATTTTGGGCCAAAAGTCACTTTGGCCTAGACAACTTTTGATGGTCTCCTATGGAAGCTCACATCCTGCCGGTCGCATAGACGCATTCACTTTTGGAATCGGTTGCCGTCTTATCGGCAACCCGTGCCGTTAAGCTCATGCCCAAAAATGGGCCAAAATGTGACTTTGGCCTAGACAACTTTTGATGGTCTCCTATGGAAGGTCTCATCCTGTCGGTCGCATAGACGCATTCACTTTTGGAATCGGTGACCGTCTTATGGGCAAACCGTGCCGTTATAGTCATTCCTGTAGGCCCAATTTTGGGCCAAAAGTCACTTTGGCCTAGACCACTTTTGATGGTCTCCTATGGAAGCTCACATCCTGCCGGTCGCATAGACGCATTCACTTTTGGAATCGGTTGCCGTCTTATCGGCAACCCGTGCCGTTAAGCTCATGCCCAAAAATGGGCCAAAAGGTGACTTTGGAATAGACAACTTTTGATGGTCTCCTATGGAAGGTCTCATCCTGTCGGTCGCATAGACGCATTCACTTTTGGAATCGGTGACCGTCTTATGGGCAAACCGTGCCGTTATAGTCATTCCCGTAGGCCCAATTTTGGGCCAAAAGTCACTTTGGCCTAGACAACTTTTGATGGTCTCCTATGGAAACTCACATCCTGCCGGTCGCATAGACGCATTCACTTTTGGAATCGGTTGCCGTCTTATCGGCAACCCGTGCCGTTAAGCTCATGCCCAAAAATGGGCCAAAAGGTGACTTTGGCCTAGACAACTTTTGATGGTCTCCTATGGAAGGTCTCATCCTGTCGATCGCATAGACGCGTTCACTTTTGGAATCGGTGACCGTCTTATGGGCAAACCGTGCCGTTATAGTCATTCCTGTAGGCCCAATTTTGGGCCAAAAGTCACTTTGGCCTAGACAACTTTTGATGGTCTCCTATGGAAGCTCACATCCTGCCGTTCGCATAGACGCATTCACTTTTGGAATCGGTTGCCGTCTTATCGGCAACCCGTGCCGTTAAGCTCATGCCCAAAAATGGGCCAAAAGGTGACTTTGGCCTAGACAACTTTTGATGGTCTCCTATGGAAGGTCTCATCCTGTCGGTCGCATAGACGCATTCACTTTTGGAATCGGTGACCGTCTTATGGGCAAACCGTGCCGTTATAGTCATTCCTGTAGGCCCAATTTTGGGCCAAAAGTCACTTTGGCCTAGACAACTTTTGATGGTCTCCTATGGAAGCTCACATCCTGCCGGTCGCATAGACGCATTCACTTTTGGAATCGGTTGCCGTCTTATCGGCAACCCGTGCCGTTAAGCTCATGCCCAAAAATGGGCCAAAAGGTGACTTTGGCCTAGACAACTTTTGGTGGTCTCCTATGGAAGGTCTCATCCTGTCGGTCGCATAGACGCGTTCACTTTTGGAATCGGTGACCGTCTTATGGGCAAACCGTGCCGTTATAGTCATTCCTGTAGGCCCAATTTTGGGCCAAAAGTCACTTTGGCCTAGACAACTTTTGATGGTCTCCTTTGGAAGCTCACATCCTGCCGGTCGCATAGACGCATTCACTTTTGGAATCGGTTGCCGTCTTATCGGCAACCCGTGCCGTTAAGCTCATGCCCAAAAATGGGCCAAAAGGTGACTTTGGCCTAGACAACTTTTGATGGTCTCCTATGGAAGGTCTCATCCTGTCGGTCGCATAGACGCGTTCACTTTTGGAATCGGTGACCGTCTTATGGGCAAACCGTGCCGTTATAGTCATTCCTGTAGGCCCAATTTTGGGCCATAAGTCACTTTGGCCTAGACAACTTTTGATGGTCTCCTATGGAAGCTCACATCCTGCCGGTCGCATAGACGCATTCACTTTTGGAATCGGTTGCCGTCTTATCGGCAACCCGTGCCGTTATAGTCATTCCTGTAGGCCCAATTTTGGGCCAAAAGTCACTTTGGCCTAGACAACTTTTGATGGTCTCCTATGGAAGCTCACATCCTGCCGGTCGCATAGACGCATTCACTTTTGGAATCGGTTGCCGTCTTATCGGCAACCCGTGCCGTTAAGCTCATGCCCAAAAATGGGCCAAAATGTGACTTTGGCCTAGACAACTTTTGATGGTCTCCTATGGAAGGTCTCATCCTGTCGGTCGCATAGACGCATTCACTTTTGGAATCGGTGACCGTCTTATGGGCAAACCGTGCCGTTATAGTCATTCCTGTAGGCCCAATTTTGGGCCAAAAGTCACTTTGGCCTAGACAACTTTTGATGGTCTCCTATGGAAGCTCACATCCTGCCGGTCGCATAGACGCATTCACTTTTGGAATCGGTTGCCGTCTTATCGGCAACCCGTGCCGTTAAGCTCATGCCCAAAAATGGGCCAAAAGGTGACTTTGGAATAGACAACTTTTGATGGTCTCCTATGGAAGGTCTCATCCTGTCGGTCGCATAGACGCATTCACTTTTGGAATCGGTGACCGTCTTATGGGCAAACCGTGCCGTTATAGTCATTCCCGTAGGCCCAATTTTGGGCCAAAAGTCACTTTGGCCTAGACAACTTTTGATGGTCTCCTATGGAAACTCACATCCTGCCGGTCGCATAGACGCATTCACTTTTGGAATCGGTTGCCGTCTTATCGGCAACCCGTGCCGTTAAGCTCATGCCCAAAAATGGGCCAAAAGGTGACTTTGGCCTAGACAACTTTTGATGGTCTCCTATGGAAGGTCTCATCCTGTCGATCGCATAGACGCGTTCACTTTTGGAATCGGTGACCGTCTTATGGGCAAACCGTGCCGTTATAGTCATTCCTGTAGGCCCAATTTTGGGCCAAAAGTCACTTTGGCCTAGACAACTTTTGATGGTCTCCTATGGAAGCTCACATCCTGCCGTTCGCATAGACGCATTCACTTTTGGAATCGGTTGCCGTCTTATCGGCAACCCGTGCCGTTAAGCTCATGCCCAAAAATGGGCCAAAAGGTGACTTTGGCCTAGACAACTTGTGATGGTCTCCTATGGAAGGTCTCATCCTGTCGGTCGCATAGACGCATTCACTTTTGGAATCGGTGACCGTCTTATGGGCAAACCGTGCCGTTATAGTCATTCCTGTAGGCCCAATTTTGGGCCAAAAGTCACTTTGGCCTAGACAACTTTTGATGGTCTCCTATGGAAGCTCACATCCTGCCGGTCGCATAGACGCATTCACTTTTGGAATCGGTTGCCGTCTTATCGGCAACCCGTGCCGTTAAGCTCATGCCCAAAAATGGGCCAAAAGGTGACTTTGGCCTAGACAACTTTTGATGGTCTCCTATGGAAGGTCTCATCCTGTCGGTCGCATAGACGCGTTCACTTTTGGAATCGGTGACCGTCTTATGGGCAAACCGTGCCGTTATAGTCATTCCTGTAGGCCCAATTTTGGGCCAAAAGTCACTTTGGCCTAGACAACTTTTGATGGTCTCCTATGGAAGCTCAAATCCTGCCGGTCGCATAGACGCATTCACTTTTGGAATCGGTTGCCGTCTTATCGGCAACCCGTGCCGTTAAGCTCATGCCCAAAAATGGGCCAAAAGGTGACTTTGGCCTAGACAACTTTTGATGGTCTCCTATGGAAGGTCTCATCCTGTCGGTCGCATAGACGCGTTCACTTTTGGAATCGGTGACCGTCTTATGGGCAAACCGTGCCGTTATAGTCATTCCTGTAGGCCCAATTTTGGGCCAAAAGTCACTTTGGCCTAGACAACTTTTGATGTTCTCCTATGGAAGCTCACATCCTGCCGGTCGCATAGACGCATTCACTTTTGGAATCGGTTGCCGTCTTATCGGCAACCCGTGCCGTTAAGCTCATGCCCAAAAATGGGCCAAAAGGTGACTTTGGCCTAGACAACTTTTGATGGTCTCCTATGGAAGGTCTCATCCTGTCGGTCGCATAGACGCATTCACTTTTGGAATCGGTTGCCGTCTTATCGGCAACCCGTGCCGTTAAGCTCATGCCCAAAAATGGGCCAAAAGGTGACTTTGGCCTAGACAACTTTTGATGGTCTCCTATGGAAGGTCTCATCCTGTCGGTCGCATAGACGCATTCACTTTTGGAATCGGTGACCGTCTTATGGGCAAACCGTGCCGTTATAGTCATTCCTGTAGGCCCAATTTTGGGCCAAAAGTCACTTTGGCCTAGACAACTTTTGATGGTCTCCTATGGAAGCTCACATCCTGCCGGTCGCATAGACGCATTCACTTTTGGAATCGGTTGCCGTCTTATCGGCAACCCGTGCCGTTAAGCTCATGCCCAAAAATGGGCCAAAAGGTGACTTTGGCCTAGACAACTTTTGATGGTCTCCTATGGAAGGTCTCATCCTGTCGGTTGCATAGACGCGTTCACTTTTGGAATCGGTGACCGTCTTATGGGCAAACCGTGCCGTTATAGTCATTCCTGTAGGCCCAATTTTGGGCCAAAAGTCACTTTGGCCTAGACAACTTTTGATGTTCTCCTATGGAAGCTCACATCCTGCCGGTCGCATAGACGCATTCACTTTTGGAATCGGTTGCCGTCTTATCGGCAACCCGTGCCGTTAAGCTCATGCCCAAAAATGGGCCAAAAGGTGACTTTGGCCTAGACAACTTTTGATGGTCTCCTATGGAAGGTCTCATCCTGTCGGTCGCATAGACGCATTCACTTTTGGAATCGGTTGCCGTCTTATCGGCAACCCGTGCCGTTAAGCTCATGCCCAAAAATGGGCCAAAAGGTGACTTTGGCCTAGACAACTTTTGATGGTCTCCTATGGAAGGTCTCATCCTGTCGGTCGCATAGACGCATTCACTTTTGGAATCGGTGACCGTCTTATGGGCAAACCGTGCCGTTATAGTCATTCCTGTAGGCCCAATTTTGGGCCAAAAGTCACTTTGGCCTAGACAACTTTTGATGGTCTCCTATGGAAGCTCACATCCTGCCGGTCGCATAGACGCATTCACTTTTGGAATCGGTTGCCGTCTTATCGGCAACCCGTGCCGTTAAGCTCATGCCCAAAAATGGGCCAAAAGGTGACTTTGGCCTAGACAACTTTTGATGGTCTCCTATGGAAGGTCTCATCCTGTCGGTCGCATAGACGTGTTCACTTTTGGAATCGGTGACCGTCTTATGGGCAAACCGTGCCGTTATAGTCATTCCTGTAGGCCCAATTTTGGGATAAAGTCACTTTGGCCTAGACAACTTTTGATGGTCTCCTATGGAAGCTCACATCCTGCCGGTCGCATAGACGCATTCACTTTTGGAATCGGTTGCCGTCTTATCGGCAACCCGTGCCGTTAAGCTCATGTCCAAAAATGGGCCAAAAGGTGACTTTGGCCTAGACAACTTTTGATGGTCTCCTATGGAAGGTCTCATCCTGTCGGTCGCATAGACGCGTTCACTTTTGGAATCGGTGACCGTCTTATGGGCAAACCGTGCCGTTATAGTCATTCCTGTAGGCCCAATTTTGGGCCAAAAGTCACTTTGGCCTAGATGGAAGCTCACATCCTGCCGGTCGCATAGACGCATTCACTTTTGGAATCGGTTGCCGTCTTATCGGCAACCCGTGCCGTTAAGCTCATGCCCATAAATGGGCCAAAAGGTGACTTTGGCCTAGACAACTTTTGATGGTCTCCTATGGAAGGTCTCATCCTGTCGGTCGCATAGACGCGTTCACTTTTGGAATCGGTGACCGTCTTATGGGCAAACCGTGCCGTTATAGTCATTCCTGTAGGCCCAATTTTGGGCCAAAAGTCACTTTGGCCTAGACAACTTTTGATGGTCTCCTATGGAAGCTCACATCCTGCCGGTCGCATAGACGCATTCACTTTTGGAATCGGTTGCCGTCTTATCGGCAACCCGTGCCGTTAAGCTCATGCCCAAAAATGGGCCAAAAGGTGACTTTGGCCTAGACAACTTTTGATGGTCTCCTATGGAAGGTCTCATCCTGTCGGTCGCATAGACGCGTTCACTTTTGGAATCGGTGACCGTCTTATGGGCAAACCGTGCCGTTATAGTCATTCCTGTAGGCCCAATTTTGGGCCAAAAGTCACTTTGGCCTAGACAACTTTTGATGGTCTCCTATGGAAGCTCACATCCTGCCGGTCGCATAGACGCATTCACTTTTGGAATCGGTTGCCGTCTTATCGGCAACCCGTGCCGTTAAGCTCATGCCCAAAAATGGGCCAAAAGGTGACTTTGGCCTAGACAACTTTTGATGGTCTCCTATGGAAGGTCTCATCCTGTCGGTCGCATAGACGCGTTCACTTTTGGAATCGGTTGCCGTCTTATCGGCAACCCGTGCCGTTAAGCTCATGCCCAAAAATGGGCCAAAAGGTGACTTTGGCCTAGACAACTTTTGATGGTCTCCTATGGAAGGTCTCATCCTGTCGGTCGCATAGACGCGTTCACTTTTGGAATCGGTGACCGTCTTATGGGCAAACCGTGCCGTTATAGTCATTCCTGTAGGCCCAATTTTGGGCCAAAAGGTGACTTTGGCCTAGACAACTTTTGATGGTCTCCTATGGAAGCTCACATCCTGCCGGTCGCATAGACGCATTCACTTTTGGAATCGGTTGCCGTCTTATCGGCAACCCTTGCCGTTAAGCTCATGCCCAAAAATGGGCCAAAAGGTGACTTTGGCCTAGACAACTTTTGATGGTCTCCTATGGAAGGTCTCATCCTGTCGGTCGCATAGACGCGTTCACTATTGGAATCGGTGACCGTCTTATGGGCAAACCGTGCCGTTATAGTCATTCCTGTGGGCCCAATTTTGGGCCAAAAGTCACTTTGGCCTAGACAACTTTTGATGGTCTCCTATGGAAGCTCACATCCTGCCGGTCGCATAGACGCATTCACTTTTGGAATCGGTTGCCGTCTTATCGGCAACCCGTGCCGTTAAGCTCATGCCCAAAAATGGGCCAAAAGGTGACTTTGGCCTAGACAACTTTTGATGGTCTCCTATGGAAGGTCTCATCCTGTCGGTCGCATAGACGCGTTCACTTTTGGAATCGGTGACCGTCTTATGGGCAAACCGTGCCGTTATAGTCATTCCTGTAGGCCCAATTTTGGGCCAAAAGTCACTTTGGCCTAGACAACTTTTGATGGTCTCCTATGGAAGCTCACATCCTGCCGGTCGCATAGACGCATACACTTTTGGAATCGGTTGCCGTCTTATCGGCAACCCGTGCCGTTAAGCTCATGCCCAAAAATGGGCCAAAAGATGACTTTGGCCTAGACAACTTTTGATGGTCTCCTATGGAAGGTCTCATCCTGTCGGTCGCATAGACGCGTTCACTTTTGGAATCGGTGACCGTCTTATTGGCAAACCATGCCGTTATAGTCATTCCTGTAGGCCCAATTTTGGGCCAAAAGTCACTTTGGCCAAGATGGAAGCTCACATCCTGCCGGTCGCATAGACGCATTCACTTTTGGAATCGGTTGCCGTCTTATCGGCAACCCGTGCCGTTAAGCTCATGCCCAAAAATGGGCCAAAAGGTGACTTTGGCCTAGACAACTTTTGATGGTCTCCTATGGAAGGTCTCATCCTGTCGGTCGCATAGACGCGTTCACTTTTGGAATCGGTGACCGTCTTATGGGCAAACCGTGCCGTTATAGTCATTCCTGTAGGCCCAATTTTGGGCCAAAAGTCACTTTGGCCTAGACAACTTTTGATGGTCTCCTATGGAAGCTCACATCCTGCCGGTCGCATAGACGCATTCACTTTTGGAATCGGTTGCCGTCTTATCGGCAACCCGTGCCGTTAAGCTCATGCCCAAAAATGGGCCAAAAGGTGACTTTGGCCTAGACAACTTTTGATGGTCTCCTATGGAAGGTCTCATCCTGTCGGTCGCATAGACGCGTTCACTTTTGGAATCGGTGACCGTCTTATGGGCAAACCGTGCCGTTATAGTCATTCCTGTAGGCCCAATTTTGGGCCAAAAGTCACTTTGGCCTAGACAACTTTTGATGGTCTCCTATGGAAGCTCACATCCTGCCGGTCGCATAGACGCATTCACTTTTGGAATCGGTTGCCGTCTTATCGGCAACCCGTGCCGTTAAGCTCATGCCTAAAAATGGGCCAAAAGGTGACTTTGGCCTAGACAACTTTTGATGGTCTCCTATGGAAGGTCTCATCCTGTCGGTCGCATAGACGCGTTCACTTTTGGAATCGGTGACCGTCTTATGGGCAAACCGTGCCGTTATAGTCATTCCTGTAGGCCCAATTTTGGGCCAAAAGTCACTTTGGCCTAGATGGAAGCTCACATCCTGCCGGTCGCATAGACGCATTCACTTTTGGAATCGGTTGCCGTCTTATCGGCAACCCGTGCCGTTAAGCTCATGCCCAAAAATGGGCCAAAAGGTGACTTTGGCCTAGACAACTTTTGATGGTCTCCTATGGAAGGTCTCATCCTGTCGGTCGCATAGACGCATTCACTTTTGGAATCGGTGACCGTCTTATGGGCAAACCGTGCCGTTATAGTCATTCCTGTAGGCCCAATTTTGGGCCAAAAGTCACTTTGGCCTAGACAACTTTTGATGGTCTCCTATGGAAGCTCACATCCTGCCGGTCGCATAGACGCATTCACTTTTGGAATCGGTTGCCGTCTTATCGGCAACCCGTGCCGTTAAGCTCATGCCCAAAAATGGGCCAAAAGGTGACTTTGGCCTAGACAACTTTTGATGGTCTCCTATGGAAGGTCTCATCCTGTCGGTCGCATAGACGCGTTCACTTTTGGAATCGGTGACCGTCTTATGGGCAAACCGTGCCGTTATAGTCATTCCTGTAGGCCCAATTTTGGGCCAAAAGTCACTTTGGCCTAGACAACTTTTGATGTTCTCCTATGGAAGCTCACATCCTGCCGGTCGCATAGACGCATTCACTTTTGGAATCGGTTGCCGTCTTATCGGCAACCCGTGCCGTTAAGCTCATGCCCAAAAATGGGCCAAAAGGTGACTTTGGCCTAGACAACTTTTGATGGTCTCCTATGGAAGGTCTCATCCTGTCGGTCGCATAGACGCATTCACTTTTGGAATCGGTTGCCGTCTTATCGGCAACCCGTGCCGTTAAGCTCATGCCCAAAAATGGGCCAAAAGGTGACTTTGGCCTAGACAACTTTTGATGGTCTCCTATGGAAGGTCTCATCCTGTCGGTCGCATAGACGCATTCACTTTTGGAATCGGTGACCGTCTTATGGGCAAACCGTGCCGTTATAGTCATTCCTGTAGGCCCAATTTTGGGCCAAAAGTCACTTTGGCCTAGACAACTTTTGATGGTCTCCTATGGAAGCTCACATCCTGCCGGTCGCATAGACGCATTCACTTTTGGAATCGGTTGCCGTCTTATCGGCAACCCGTGCCGTTAAGCTCATGCCCAAAAATGGGCCAAAAGGTGACTTTGGCCTAGACAACTTTTGATGGTCTCCTATGGAAGGTCTCATCCTGTCGGTCGCATAGACGTGTTCACTTTTGGAATCGGTGACCGTCTTATGGGCAAACCGTGCCGTTATAGTCATTCCTGTAGGCCCAATTTTGGGCTAAAGTCACTTTGGCCTAGACAACTTTTGATGGTCTCCTATGGAAGCTCACATCCTGCCGGTCGCATAGACGCATTCACTTTTGGAATCGGTTGCCGTCTTATCGGCAACCCGTGCCGTTAAGCTCATGTCCAAAAATGGGCCAAAAGGTGACTTTGGCCTAGACAACTTTTGATGGTCTCCTATGGAAGGTCTCATCCTGTCGGTCGCATAGACGCGTTCACTTTTGGAATCGGTGACCGTCTTATGGGCAAACCGTGCCGTTATAGTCATTCCTGTAGGCCCAATTTTGGGCCAAAAGTCACTTTGGCCTAGATGGAAGCTCACATCCTGCCGGTCGCATAGACGCATTCACTTTTGGAATCGGTTGCCGTCTTATCGGCAACCCGTGCCGTTAAGCTCATGCCCATAAATGGGCCAAAAGGTGACTTTGGCCTAGACAACTTTTGATGGTCTCCTATGGAAGGTCTCATCCTGTCGGTCGCATAGACGCGTTCACTTTTGGAATCGGTGACCGTCTTATGGGCAAACCGTGCCGTTATAGTCATTCCTGTAGGCCCAATTTTGGGCCAAAAGTCACTTTGGCCTAGACAACTTTTGATGGTCTCCTATGGAAGCTCACATCCTGCCGGTCGCATAGACGCATTCACTTTTGGAATCGGTTGCCGTCTTATCGGCAACCCGTGCCGTTAAGCTCATGCCCAAAAATGGGCCAAAAGGTGACTTTGGCCTAGACAACTTTTGATGGTCTCCTATGGAAGGTCTCATCCTGTCGGTCGCATAGACGCGTTCACTTTTGGAATCGGTGACCGTCTTATGGGCAAACCGTGCCGTTATAGTCATTCCTGTAGGCCCAATTTTGGGCCAAAAGTCACTTTGGCCTAGACAACTTTTGATGGTCTCCTATGGAAGCTCACATCCTGCCGGTCGCATAGACGCATTCACTTTTGGAATCGGTTGCCGTCTTATCGGCAACCCGTGCCGTTAAGCTCATGCCCAAAAATGGGCCAAAAGGTGACTTTGGCCTAGACAACTTTTGATGGTCTCCTATGGAAGGTCTCATCCTGTCGGTCGCATAGACGCGTTCACTTTTGGAATCGGTTGCCGTCTTATCGGCAACCCGTGCCGTTAAGCTCATGCCCAAAAATGGGCCAAAAGGTGACTTTGGCCTAGACAACTTTTGATGGTCTCCTATGGAAGGTCTCATCCTGTCGGTCGCATAGACGCGTTCACTTTTGGAATCGGTGACCGTCTTATGGGCAAACCGTGCCGTTATAGTCATTCCTGTAGGCCCAATTTTGGGCCAAAAGCTGACTTTGGCCTAGACAACTTTTGATGGTCTCCTATGGAAGCTCACATCCTGCCGGTCGCATAGACGCATTCACTTTTGGAATCGGTTGCCGTCTTATCGGCAACCCTTGCCGTTAAGCTCATGCCCAAAAATGGGCCAAAAGGTGACTTTGGCCTAGACAACTTTTGATGGTCTCCTATGGAAGGTCTCATCCTGTCGGTCGCATAGACGCGTTCACTATTGGAATCGGTGACCGTCTTATGGGCAAACCGTGCCGTTATAGTCATTCCTGTGGGCCCAATTTTGGGCCAAAAGTCACTTTGGCCTAGACAACTTTTGATGGTCTCCTATGGAAGCTCACATCCTGCCGGTCGCATAGACGCATTCACTTTTGGAATCGGTTGCCGTCTTATCGGCAACCCGTGCCGTTAAGCTCATGCCCAAAAATGGGCCAAAAGGTGACTTTGGCCTAGACAACTTTTGATGGTCTCCTATGGAAGGTCTCATCCTGTCGGTCGCATAGACGCGTTCACTTTTGGAATCGGTGACCGTCTTATGGGCAAACCGTGCCGTTATAGTCATTCCTGTAGGCCCAATTTTGGGCCAAAAGTCACTTTGGCCTAGACAACTTTTGATGGTCTCCTATGGAAGCTCACATCCTGCCGGTCGCATAGACGCATACACTTTTGGAATCGGTTGCCGTCTTATCGGCAACCCGTGCCGTTAAGCTCATGCCCAAAAATGGGCCAAAAGGTGACTTTGGCCTAGACAACTTTTGATGGTCTCCTATGGAAGGTCTCATCCTGTCGGTCGCATAGACGCGTTCACTTTTGGAATCGGTGACCGTCTTATTGGCAAACCATGCCGTTATAGTCATTCCTGTAGGCCCAATTTTGGGCCAAAAGTCACTTTGGCCAAGATGGAAGCTCACATCCTGCCGGTCGCATAGACGCATTCACTTTTGGAATCGGTTGCCGTCTTATCGGCAACCCGTGCCGTTAAGCTCATGCCCAAAAATGGGCCAAAAGGTGACTTTGGCCTAGACAACTTTTGATGGTCTCCTATGGAAGGTCTCATCCTGTCGGTCGCATAGACGCGTTCACTTTTGGAATCGGTGACCGTCTTATGGGCAAACCGTGCCGTTATAGTCATTCCTGTAGGCCCAATTTTGGGCCAAAAGTCACTTTGGCCTAGACAACTTTTGATGGTCTCCTATGGAAGCTCACATCCTGCCGGTCGCATAGACGCATTCACTTTTGGAATCGGTTGCCGTCTTATCGGCAACCCGTGCCGTTAAGCTCATGCCCAAAAATGGGCCAAAAGGTGACTTTGGCCTAGACAACTTTTGATGGTCTCCTATGGAAGGTCTCATCCTGTCGGTCGCATAGACGCGTTCACTTTTGGAATCGGTGACCGTCTTATGGGCAAACCGTGCCGTTATAGTCATTCCTGTAGGCCCAATTTTGGGCCAAAAGTCACTTTGGCCTAGACAACTTTTGATGGTCTCCTATGGAAGCTCACATCCTGCCGGTCGCATAGACGCATTCACTTTTGGAATCGGTTGCCGTCTTATCGGCAACCCGTGCCGTTAAGCTCATGCCTAAAAATGGGCCAAAAGGTGACTTTGGCCTAGACAACTTTTGATGGTCTCCTATGGAAGGTCTCATCCTGTCGGTCGCATAGACGCGTTCACTTTTGGAATCGGTGACCGTCTTATGGGCAAACCGTGCCGTTATAGTCATTCCTGTAGGCCCAATTTTGGGCCAAAAGTCACTTTGGCCTAGATGGAAGCTCACATCCTGCCGGTCGCATAGACGCATTCACTTTTGGAATCGGTTGCCGTCTTATCGGCAACCCGTGCCGTTAAGCTCATGCCCAAAAATGGGCCAAAAGGTGACTTTGGCCTAGACAACTTTTGATGGTCTCCTATGGAAGGTCTCATCCTGTCGGTCGCATAGACGCGTTCACTTTTGGAATCGGTGACCGTCTTATGGGCAAACCGTGCCGTTATAGTCATTCCTGTAGGCCCAATTTTGGGCCAAAAGTCACTTTGGCCTAGACAACTTTTGATGGTCTCCTATGGAAGCTCACATCCTGCCGGTCGCATAGACGCATTCACTTTTGGAATCGGTTGCCGTCTTATCGGCAACCCGTGCCGTTAAGCTCATGCCCAAAAATGGGCCAAAAGGTGACTTTGGCCTAGACAACTTTTGATGGTCTCCTATGGAAGGTCTCATCCTGTCGGTCGCATAGACGCGTTCACTTTTGGAATCGGTTGCCGTCTTATCGGCAACCCGTGCCGTTAAGCTCATGCCCAAAAATGGGCCAAAAGGTGACTTTGGCCTAGACAACTTTTGATGGTCTCCTATGGAAGGTCTCATCCTGTCGGTCGCATAGACGCGTTCACTTTTGGAATCGGTGACCGTCTTATGGGCAAACCGTGCCGTTATAGTCATTCCTGTAGGCCCAATTTTGGGCCAAAAGTCACTTTGGCCTAGACAACTTTTGATGGTCTCCTATGGAAGCTCACATCCTGCCGGTCGCATAGACGCATTCACTTTTGGAATCGGTTGCCGTCTTATCGGCAACCCGTGCCGTTAAGCTCATGCCCAAAAATGGGCCAAAAGGTGACTTTGGCCTAGACAACTTTTGATGGTCTCCTATGGAAGGTCTCATCCTGTCGGTCGCATAGACGCGTTCACTTTTGGAATCGGTTGCCGTCTTATCGGCAACCCGTGCCGTTAAGCTCATGCCCAAAAATGGGCCAAAAGGTGACTTTGGCCTAGACAACTTTTGATGGTCTCCTATGGAAGGTCTCATCCTGTCGGTCGCATAGACGCGTTCACTTTTGGAATCGGTGACCGTCTTATGGGCAAACGGTTCCGTTATAGTCATTCCTGTAGGCCCAATTTTGGGCCAAAAGGTGACTTTGGCCTAGACAACTTTTGATGGTCTCCTATGGAAGCTCACATCCTGCCGGTCGCATAGACGCATTCACTTTTGGAATCGGTTGCCGTCTTATCGGCAACCCGTGCCGTTAAGCTCATGCCCAAAAATGGGCCAAAAGGTGACTTTGGCCTAGACAACTTTTGATGGTCTCCTATGGAAGGTCTCATCCTGTCGGTCGCATAGACGCGTTCACTATTGGAATCGGTGACCGTCTTATGGGCAAACCGTGCCGTTATAGTCATTCCTGTGGGCCCAATTTTGGGCCAAAAGTCACTTTGGCCTAGACAACTTTTGATGGTCTCCTATGGAAGCTCACATCCTGCCGGTCGCATAGACGCATTCACTTTTGGAATCGGTTGCCGTCTTATCGGCAACCCGTGCCGTTAAGCTCATGCCCAAAAATGGGCCAAAAGGTGACTTTGGCCTAGACAACTTTTGATGGTCTCCTATGGAAGGTCTCATCCTGTCGGTCGCATAGACGCGTTCACTTTTGGAATCGGTGACCGTCTTATGGGCAAACCGTGCCGTTATAGTCATTCCTGTAGGCCCAATTTTGGGCCAAAAGTCACTTTGGCCTAGACAACTTTTGATGGTCTCCTATGGAAGCTCACATCCTGCCGGTCGCATAGACGCATTCACTTTTGGAATCGGTTGCCGTCTTATCGGCAACCCGTGCCGTTAAGCTCATGCCCAAAAATGGGCCAAAAGATGACTTTGGCCTAGACAACTTTTGATGGTCTCCTATGGAAGGTCTCATCCTGTCGGTCGCATAGACGCGTTCACTTTTGGAATCGGTGACCGTCTTATTGGCAAACCATGCCGTTATAGTCATTCCTGTAGGCCCAATTTTGGGCCAAAAGTCACTTTGGCCAAGATGGAAGCTCACATCCTGCCGGTCGCATAGACGCATTCACTTTTGGAATCGGTTGCCGTCTTATCGGCAACCCGTGCCGTTAAGCTCATGCCCAAAAATGGGCCAAAAGGTGACTTTGGCCTAGACAACTTTTGATGGTCTCCTATGGAAGGTCTCATCCTGTCGGTCGCATAGACGCGTTCACTTTTGGAATCGGTGACCGTCTTATGGGCAAACCGTGCCGTTATAGTCATTCCTGTAGGCCCAATTTTGGGCCAAAAGTCACTTTGGCCTAGACAACTTTTGATGGTCTCCTATGGAAGCTCACATCCTGCCGGTCGCATAGACGCATTCACTTTTGGAATCGGTGACCGTCTTATGGGCAAACCGTGCCGTTATAGTCATTCCTGTAGGCCCAATTTTGGGCCAAAAGTCACTTTGGCCTAGACAACTTTTGATGGTCTCGTATGGAAGCTCACATCCTGCCGGTCGCATAGACGCATTCACTTTTGGAATCGGTTGCCGTCTTATCGGCAACCCGTGCCGTTAAGCTCATGCCCAAAAATGGGCCAAAAGGTGACTTTGGCCTAGACAACTTTTGATGGTCTCCTATGGAAGGTCTCATCCTGTCGGTCGCATAGACGCGTTCACTTTTGGAATCGGTTGCCGTCTTATCGGCAACCCGTGCCGTTAAGCTCATGCCCAAAAATGGGCCAAAAGGTGACTTTGGCCTAGACAACTTTTGATGGTCTCCTATGGAAGGTCTCATCCTGTCGGTCGCATAGACGCGTTCACTATTGGAATCGGTGACCGTCTTATGGGCAAACCGTGCCGTTATAGTCATTCCTGTGGGCCCAATTTTGGGCCAAAAGTCACTTTGGCCTAGACAACTTTTGATGGTCTCCTATGGAAGCTCACATCCTGCCGGTCGCATAGACGCATTCACTTTTGGAATCGGTTGCCGTCTTATCGGCAACCCGTGCCGTTAAGCTCATGCCCAAAAATGGGCCAAAAGGTGACTTTGGCCTAGACAACTTTTGATGGTCTCCTATGGAAGGTCTCATCCTGTCGGTCGCATAGACGCGTTCACTTTTGGAATCGGTGACCGTCTTATGGGCAAACCGTGCCGTTATAGTCATTCCTGTAGGCCCAATTTTGGGCCAAAAGTCACTTTGGCCTAGACAACTTTTGATGGTCTCCTATGGAAGCTCACATCCTGCCGGTCGCATAGACGCATTCACTTTTGGAATCGGTTGCCGTCTTATCGGCAACCCGTGCCGTTAAGCTCATGCCCAAAAATGGGCCAAAAGGTGACTTTGGCCTAGACAACTTTTGATGGTCTCCTATGGAAGGTCTCATCCTGTCGGTCGCATAGACGCGTTCACTTTTGGAATCGGTGACCGTCTTATGGGCAAACCATGCCGTTATAGTCATTCCTGTAGGCCCAATTTTGGGCCAAAAGTCACTTTGGCCAAGATGGAAGCTCACATCCTGCCGGTCGCATAGACGCATTCACTTTTGGAATCGGTTGCCGTCTTATCGGCAACCCGTGCCGTTAAGCTCATGCCCAAAAATGGGCCAAAAGGTGACTTTGGCCTAGACAACTTTTGATGGTCTCCTATGGAAGCTCACATCCTGCCGGTCGCATAGACGCATTCACTTTTGGAATCGGTGACCGTCTTATGGGCAAACCGTGCCGTTATAGTCATTCCTGTAGGCCCAATTTTGGGCCAAAAGTCACTTTGGCCTAGACAACTTTTGATGGTCTCCTATGGAAGCTCACATCCTGCCGGTCGCATAGACGCATTCACTTTTGGAATCGGTTGCCGTCTTATCGGCAACCCGTGCCGTTAAGCTCATGCCCAAAAATGGGCCAAAAGGTGACTTTGGCCTAGACAACTTTTGATGGTCTCCTATGGAAGGTCTCATCCTGTCGGTCGCATAGACGCGTTCACTTTAAGAATCGGTGACCGTCTTATGGGCAAACCGTGCCGTTATAGTCATTCCTGTAGGCCCAATTTTGGGCCAAAAGTCACTTTGGCCTAGACAACTTTTGATGGTCTCCTATGGAAGCTCACATCCTGCCGGTCGCATAGACGCATTCACTTTTGGAATCGGTTGCCGTCTTATCGGCAACCCGTGCCGTTAAGCTCATGCCCAACAATGGGCCAAAAGGTGACTTTGGCCTAGACAACTTTTGATGGTATCCTATGGAAGGTCTCATCCTGTCGGTCGCATAGACGCGTTCACTTTTGGAATCGGTGACCGTCTTATGGGCAAACCGTGCCGTTATAGTCATTCCTGTAGGCCCAATTTTGGGCCAAAAGTCACTTTGGCCTAGACAACTTTTGATGGTCTCCTATGGAAGCTCACATCCTGCCGGTCGCATAGACGCATTCACTTTTGGAATCGGTTGCCGTCTTATCGGCAACCCGTGCCGTTAAGCTCATGCCCAAAAATGGGCCAAAAGGTGACTTTGGCCTAGACAACTTTTGATGGTCTCCTATGGAAGGTCTCATCCTGTCGGTCGCATAGACGCGTTCACTTTTGGAATTGGTGACCGTCTTATGGGCAAACCGTGCCGTTATAGTCATTCCTGTAGGCCCAATTTTGGGCCAAAAGTCACTTTGGCCTAGACAACTTTTGATGGTCTCCTATGGAAGCTCACATCCTGCCGGTCGCATAGACGCATTCACTTTTGGAATCGGTTGCCGTCTTATCGGCAACCCGTGCCGTTAAGCTCATGCCCAAAAATGGGCCAAAAGGTGACTTTGGCCTAGACAACTTTTGATGGTCTCCTATGGAAGGTCTCATCCTGTCGGTCGCATAGACGCGTTCACTTTTGGAATCGGTGACCGTCTTATGGGCAAACCGTGCCGTTATAGTCATTCCTGTAGGCCCAATTTTGGGCCAAAAGTCACTTTGGCCTAGACAACTTTTGATGGTCTCCTATGGAAGCTCACATCCTGCCGGTCGCATAGACGCATTCACTTTTGGAATCGGTTGCCGTCTTATCGGCAACCCGTGCCGTTAAGCTCATGCCCAACAATGGGCCAAAAGGTGACTTTGGCCTAGACAACTTTTGATGGTATCCTATGGAAGGTCTCATCCTGTCGGTCGCATAGACGCGTTCACTTTTGGAATCGGTGACCGTCTTATGGGCAAACCGTGCCGTTATAGTCATTCCTGTAGGCCCAATTTTGGGCCAAAAGTCACTTTGGCCTAGACAACTTTTGATGGTCTCCTATGGAAGCTCACATCCTGCCGGTCGCATAGACGCATTCACTTTTGGAATCGGTTGCCGTCTTATCGGCAACCCGTGCCGTTAAGCTCATGCCCAAAAATGGGCCAAAAGGTGACTTTGGCCTAGACAACTTTTGATGGTCTCCTATGGAAGGTCTCATCCTGTCGGTCGCATAGACGCGTTCACTTTTGGAATTGGTGACCGTCTTATGGGCAAACCGTGCCGTTATAGTCATTCCTGTAGGCCCAATTTTGGGCCAAAAGTCACTTTGGCCTAGACAACTTTTGATGGTCTCCTATGGAAGCTCACATCCTGCCGGTCGCATAGACGCATTCACTTTTGGAATCGGTTGCCGTCTTATCGGCAACCCGTGCCGTTAAGCTCATGCCCAAAAATGGGCCAAAAGGTGACTTTGGCCTAGACAACTTTTGATGGTCTCCTATGGAAGGTCTCATCCTGTCGGTCGCATAGACGCGTTCACTTTTGGAATCGGTGACCGTCTTATGGGCAAACCGTGCCGTTATAGTCATTCCTGTAGGCCCAATTTTGGGCCAAAAGTCACTTTGGCCTAGACAACTTTTGATGGTCTCCTATGGAAGCTCACATCCTGCCGGTCGCATAGACGCATTCACTTTTGGAATCGGTTGCCGTCTTATCGGCAACCCGTGCCGTTAAGCTCATGCCCAAAAATGGGCCAAAAGGTGACTTTGGCCTAGACAACTTTTGATGGTCTCCTATGGAAGGTCTCATCCTGTCGGTCGCATAGACGCGTTCACTTTTGGAATCGGTGACCGTCTTATGGGCAAACCGTGCCGTTATAGTCATTCCTGTAGGCCCAATTTTGGGCCAAAAGTCACTTTGGCCTAGACAACTTTTGATGGTCTCCTATGGAAGCTCACATCCTGCCGGTCTCATAGACGCATTCACTTTTGGAATCGGTTGCCGTCTTATCGGCAACCCGTGCCGTTAAGCTCATGCCCAAAAATGGGCCAAAAGGTGACTTTGGCCTAGACAACTTTTGATGGTCTCCTATGGAAGGTCTCATCCTGTCGGTCGCATAGACGCGTTCACTTTTGGAATCGGTGACCGTCTTATGGGCAAACCGTGCCGTTATAGTCATTCCTGTAGGCCCAATTTTGGGCCAAAAGTCACTTTGGCCTAGACAACTTTTGATGGTCTCCTATGGAAGCTCACATCCTGCCGGTCGCATAGACGCATTCACTTTTGGAATCGGTTGCCGTCTTATCGGCAACCCGTGCCGTTAAGCTCATGCCCAAAAATGGGCCAAAAGGTGACTTTGGCCTAGACAACTTTTGATGGTCTCCTATGGAAGGTCTCATCCTGTCGGTCGCATAGACGCGTTCACTTTTGGAATCGGTGACCGTCTTATGGGCAAACCGTGCCGTTATAGTCATTCCTGTAGGCCCAATTTTGGGCCAAAAGTCACTTTGGCCTAGACAACTTTTGATGGTCTCCTATGGAAGCTCACATCCTGCCGGTCGCATAGACGCATTCACTTTTGGAATCGGTTGCCGTCTTATCGGCAACCCGTGCCGTTAAGCTCATGCCCAAAAATGGGCCAAAAGGTGACTTTGGCCTAGACAACTTTTGATGGTCTCCTATGGAAGCTCACATCCTGTCGGTCGCATAGACGCGTTCACTTTTGGAATCGGTGACCGTCTTATGGGCAAACCGTGCCGTTATAGTCATTCCTGTAGGCCCAATTTTGGACCAAAAATCACTTTGGCCTAGACAACTTTTGATGGTCTCCTATGGAAGCTCACATCCTGCCGGTCGCACAGACGCATTCACTTTTGGAATCGGTTGCCGTCTTATCGGCAACCCGTGCCGTTAAGCTCATGCCCAAAAATGGGCCAAAAGGTGACTTTGGCCTAGACAACTTTTGGTGGTCTCCTATGGAAGGTCTCATCCTGTCGGTCGCATAGACGCGTTCACTTTTGGAATCGGTGACCGTCTTATGGGCAAACCGTGCCGTTATAGTCATTCCTGTAGGCCCAATTTTGGGCCAAAAGTCACTTTGGCCTAGACAACTTTTGATGGTCTCCTATGGAAGCTCACATCCTGCCGGTCGCATAGACGCATTCACTTTTGGAATCGGTTGCCGTCTTATAGGCAACCCGTGCCGTTAAGCTCATGCCCAAAAATGGGCCAAAAGTCACTTTGGCCTAGACAACTTTTGATGGTCTCCTATGGAAGCTCACATCCTGCCGGTCGCATAGACGCATTCACTTTTGGAATCGGTTGCCGTCTTATCGGCAACCCGTGCCGTTAAGCTCATGCCCAAAAATGGGCCAAAAGGTGACTTTGGCCTAGACAACTTTTGATGGTCTCCTATGGAAGGTCTCATCCTGTCGGTCGCATAGACGCGTTCACTTTTGGAATCGGTGACCGTCTTATGGGCAAACCGTGCCGTTATAGTCATTCCTGTAGGCCCAATTTTGGGCCAAAAGTCACTTTGGCCTAGACAACTTTTGATGGTCTCCTATGGAAGCTCACATCCTGTCGGTCGCATAGACGCGTTCACTTTTGGAATCGGTGACCGTCTTATGGGCAAACCGTGCCGTTATAATCATTCCTGTAGGCCCAATTTTGGACCAAAAATCACTTTGGCCTAGACAACTTTTGATGGTCTCCTATGGAAGCTCACATCCTGCCGGTCGCATAGACGCATTCACTTTTGGAATCGGTTGCCGTCTTATCGGCAACCCGTGCCGTTAAGCTCATGCCCAAAAATGGGCCAAAAGGTGACTTTGGCCTAGACAACTTTTGGTGGTCTCCTATGGAAGGTCTCATCCTGTCGGTCGCATAGACGCGTTCACTTTTGGAATCGGTGACCGTCTTATGGGCAAACCGTGCCGTTATAGTCATTCCTGTAGGCCCAATTTTGGGCCAAAAGTCACTTTGGCCTAGACAACTTTTGATGGTCTCCTATGGAAGCTCACATCCTGCCGGTCGCATAGACGCATTCACTTTTGGAATCGGTTGCCGTCTTATAGGCAACCCGTGCCGTTAAGCTCATGCCCAAAAATGGGCCAAAAGGGTGACTTTGGCCTAGACAACTTTTGATGGTCTCCTATGGAAGGTCTCATCCTGTCGATCGCATAGACGCGTTCACTTTTGGAATCGGTGACCGTCTTATGGGCAAACCGTGCCGTTATAGTCATTCCTGTAGGCCCAATTTTGGGCCAAAAGTCACTTTGGCCTAGACAACTTTTGATGGTCTCCTATGGAAGCTCACATCCTGCCGGTCGCATAGACGCATTCACTTTTGGAATCGGTTGCCGTCTTATCGGCAACCCGTGCCGTTAAGCTCATGCCCAAAAATGGGCCAAAAGGTGACTTTGGCCGAGACAACTTTTGATGGTCTCCTATGGAAGGTCTCATCCTGTCGGTCGCATAGACGCGTTCACTTTTGGAATCGGTGACCGTCTTATGGGCAAACCGTGCCGTTATAGTCATTCCTGTAGGCCCAATTTTGGGCCAAAAGTCACTTTGGCCTAGACAACTTTTGATGGTCTCCTATGGAAGCTCACATCCTGTCGGTCGCATAGACGCGTTCACTTTTGGAATCGGTGACCGTCTTATGGGCAAACCGTGCCGTTATAGTCATTCCTGTAGGCCCAATTTTGGACCAAAAATCACTTTGGCCTAGACAACTTTTGATGGTCTCCTATGGAAGCTCACATCCTGCCGGTCGCATAGACGCATTCACTTTTGGAATCGGTTGCCGTCTTATCGGCAACCCGTGCCGTTAAGCTCATGCCCAAAAATGGGCCAAAAGGTGACTTTGGCCTAGACAACTTTTGATGGTCTCCTATGGAAGGTCTCATCCTGTCGGTCGCATAGACGCGTTCACTTTTGGAATCGGTGACCGTCTTATGGGCAAACCGTGCCGTTATAGTCATTCCTGTAGGCCCAATTTTGGGCCAAAAGTCACTTTGGCCTAGACAACTTTTGATGGTCTCCTATGGAAGCTCACATCCTGCCGGTCGCATAGACGCATTCACTTTTGGAATCGGTTGCCGTCTTATCGGCAACCCGTGCCGTTAAGCTCATGCCCAAAAATGGGCCAAAAGGTGACTTTGGCCTAGACACCTTTTGGTGGTCTCCTATGGAAGGTCTCATCCTGTCGGTCGCATAGACGCGTTCACTTTTGGAATCGGTGACCGTCTTATGGGCAAACCGTGCCGTTATAGTCATTCCTGTAGGCCCAATTTTGGGCCAAAAGTCACTTTGGCCTAGACAACTTTTGATGGTCTCCTATGGAAGCTCACATCCTGCCGGTCGCATAGACGCATTCACTTTTGGAATCGGTTGCCGTCTTATAGGCAACCCGTGCCGTTAAGCTCATGCCCAAAAATGGGCCAAAAGTCACTTTGGCCTAGACAACTTTTGATGGTCTCCTATGGAAGCTCACATCCTGCCGGTCGCATAGACGCAATCACTTTTGGAATCGGTTGCCGTCTTATCGGCAACCCGTGCCGTTAAGCTCATGCCCAAAAATGGGCCAAAAGGTGACTTTGGCCTAGACAACTTTTGATGGTCTCCTATGGAAGGTCTCATCCTGTCGGTCGCATAGACGCGTTCACTTTTGGAATCGGTGACCGTCTTATGGGCAAACCGTGCCGTTATAGTCATTCCTGTAGGCCCAATTTTGGGCCAAAAGTCACTTTGGCCTAGACAACTTTTGATGGTCTCCTATGGAAGCTCACATCCTGTCGGTCGCATAGACGCGTTCACTTTTGGAATCGGTGACCGTCTTATGGGCAAACCGTGCCGTTATAGTCATTCCTGTAGGCCCAATTTTGGACCAAAAATCACTTTGGCCTAGACAACTTTTGATGGTCTCCTATGGAAGCTCACATCCTGTCGGTCGCATAGACGCGTTCACTTTTGGAATCGGTGACCGTCTTATGGGCAAACCGTGCCGTTATAGTCATTCCTGTAGGCCCAATTTTGGGCCAAAAGTCACTTTGGCCTAGACAACTTTTGATGGTCTCCTATGGAAGCTCACATCCTGCCGGTCGCATAGACGCATTCACTTTTGGAATCGGTTGCCGTCTTATCGGCAACCCGTGCCGTTAAGCTCATGCCCAAAAATGGGCCAAAAGGTGACTTTGGCCTAGACAACTTTTGGTGGTCTCCTATGGAAGGTCTCATCCTGTCGGTCGCATAGACGCGTTCACTTTTGGAATCGGTGACCGTCTTATGGGCAAACCGTGCCGTTATAGTCATTCCTGTAGGCCCAATTTTGGGCCAAAAGTCACTGTGGCCTAGACAACTTTTGATGGTCTCCTATGGAAGCTCACATCCTGCCGGTCGCATAGACGCATTCACTTTTGGAATCGGTTGCCGTCTTATAGGCAACCCGTGCCGTTAAGCTCATGCCCAAAAATGGGCCAAAAGTCACTTTGGCCTAGACAACTTTTGATGGTCTCCTATGGAAGCTCACATCCTGCCGGTCGCATAGACGCAATCACTTTTGGAATCGGTTGCCGTCTTATCGGCAACCCGTGCCGTTAAGCTCATGCCCAAAAATGGGCCAAAAGGTGACTTTGGCCTAGACAACTTTTGATGGTCTCCTATGGAAGGTCTCATCCTGTCGGTCGCATAGACGCGTTCACTTTTGGAATCGGTGACCGTCTTATGGGCAAACCGTGCCGTTATAGTCATTCCTGTAGGCCCAATTTTGGGCCAAAAGTCACTTTGGCCTAGACAACTTTTGATGGTCTCCTATGGAAGCTCACATCCTGTCGGTCGCATAGACGCGTTCACTTTTGGAATCGGTGACCGTCTTATGGGCAAACCGTGCCGTTATAGTCATTCCTGTAGGCCCAATTTTGGACCAAAAATCACTTTGGCCTAGACAACTTTTGATGGTCTCCTATGGAAGCTCACATCCTGCCGGTCGCATAGACGCATTCACTTTTGGAATCGGTTGCCGTCTTATCGGCAACCCGTGCCGTTAAGCTCATGCCCAAAAATGGGCCAAAAGGTGACTTTGGCCTAGACAACTTTTGGTGGTCTCCTATGGAAGGTCTCATCCTGTCGGTCGCATAGACGCGTTCACTTTTGGAATAGGTGACCGTCTTATGGGCAAACCGTGCCGTTATAGTCATTCCTGTAGGCCCAATTTTGGGCCAAAAGTCACTTTGGCCTAGACAACTTTTGATGGTCTCCTATGGAAGCTCACATCCTGCCGGTCGCATAGACGCATTCACTTTTGGAATCGGTTGCCGTCTTATAGGCAACCCGTGCCGTTAAGCTCATGCCCAAAAATGGGCCAAAAGGGTGACTTTGGCCTAGACAACTTTTGATGGTCTCCTATGGAAGGTCTCATCCTGTCGATCGCATAGACGCGTTCACTTTTGGAATCGGTGACCGTCTTATGGGCAAACCGTGCCGTTATAGTCATTCCTGTAGGCCCAATTTTGGGCCAAAAGTCACTTTGGCCTAGACAACTTTTGATGGTCTCCTATGGAAGCTCACATCCTGCCGGTCGCATAGACGCATTCACTTTTGGAATCGGTTGCCGTCTTATCGGCAACCCGTGCCGTTAAGCTCATGCCCAAAAATGGGCCAAAAGGTGACTTTGGCCTAGACAACTTTTGATGGTCTCCTATGGAAGGTCTCATCCTGTCGGTCTCATAGACGCGTTCACTTTTGGAATCGGTGACTGTCTTATGGGCAAACCGTGCCGTTATAGTCATTCCTGTAGGCCCAATTTTGGGCCAAAAGTCACTTTGGCCTAGACAACTTTTGATGGTCTCCTATGGAAGCTCACATCCTGCCGGTCGCATAGACGCATTCACTTTTGGAATCGGTTGCCGTCTTATCGGCAACCCGTGCCGTTAAGCTCATGCCCAAAAATGGGCCAAAAGGTGACTTTGGCCTAGACAACTTTTGATGGTCTCCTATGGAAGGTCTCATCCTGTCGGTCGCATAGACGCGTTCACTTTTGGAATCGGTGACCGTCTTATGGGCAAACCGTGCCGTTATAGTCATTCCTGTAGGCCCAATTTTGGGCCAAAAGTCACTTTGGCCTAGACAACTTTTGATGGTCTCCTATGGAAGCTCACATCCTGTCGGTCGCATAGACGTGTTCACTTTTGGAATCGGTGACCGTCTTATGGGCAAACCGTGCCGTTATAGTCATTCCTGTAGGCCCAATTTTGGACCAAAAATCACTTTGGCCTAGACAACTTTTGATGGTCTCCTATGGAAGCTCACATCCTGCCGGTCGCATAGACGCATTCACTTTTGGAATCGGTTGCCGTCTTATCGGCAACCCGTGCCGTTAAGCTCATGCCCAAAAATGGGCCAAAAGGTGACTTTGGCCTAGACAACTTTTGGTGGTCTGCTATGGAAGGTCTCATCCTGTCGGTCGCATAGACGCGTTCACTTTTGGAATCGGTGACCGTCTTATGGGCAAACCGTGCCGTTATAGTCATTCCTGTAGGCCCAATTTTGGGCCAAAAGTCACTTTGGCCTAGACAACTTTTGATGGTCTCCTATGGAAGCTCACATCCTGCCGGTCGCATAGACGCATTCACTTTTGGAATCGGTTGCCGTCTTATAGGCAACCCGTGCCGTTAAGCTCATGCCCAAAAATGGGCCAAAAGGGTGACTTTGGCCTAGACAACTTTTGATGGTCTCCTATGGAAGGTCTCATCCTGTCGATCGCATAGACGCGTTCACTTTTGGAATCGGTGACCGTCTTATGGGCAAACCGTGCCGTTATAGTCATTCCTGTAGGCCCAATTTTGGGCCAAAAGTCACTTTGGCCTAGACAACTTTTGATGGTCTCCTATGGAAGCTCACATCCTGCCGGTCGCATAGACGCATTCACTTTTGGAATCGGTTGCCGTCTTATCGGCAACCCGTGCCGTTAAGCTCATGCCCAAAAATGGGCCAAAAGGTGACTTTGGCCGAGACAACTTTTGATGGTCTCCTATGGAAGGTCTCATCCTGTCGGTCGCATAGACGCGTTCACTTTTGGAATCGGTGACCGTCTTATGGGCAAACCGTGCCGTTATAGTCATTCCTGTAGGCCCAATTTTGGGCCAAAAGTCACTTTGGCCTAGACAACTTTTGATGGTCTCCTATGGAAGCTCACATCCTGCCGGTCGCATAGACGCATTCACTTTTGGAATCGGTTGCCGTCTTATCGGCAACCCGTGCCGTTAAGCTCATGCCCAAAAATGGGCCAAAAGGTGACTTTGGCCTAGACAACTTTTGATGGTCTCCTATGGAAGGTCTCATCCTGTCGGTCTCATAGACGCGTTCACTTTTGGAATCGGTGACTGTCTTATGGGCAAACCGTGCCGTTATAGTCATTCCTGTAGGCCCAATTTTGGGCCAAAAGTCACTTTGGCCTAGACAACTTTTGATGGTCTCCTATGGAAGCTCACATCCTGCCGGTCGCATAGACGCATTCACTTTTGGAATCGGTTGCCGTCTTATCGGCAACCCGTGCCGTTAAGCTCATGCCCAAAAATGGGCCAAAAGGTGACTTTGGCCTAGACAACTTTTGATGGTCTCCTATGGAAGGTCTCATCCTGTCGGTCGCATAGACGCGTTCACTTTTGGAATCGGTGACCGTCTTATGGGCAAACCGTGCCGTTATAGTCATTCCTGTAGGCCCAATTTTGGGCCAAAAGTCACTTTGGCCTAGACAACTTTTGATGGTCTCCTATGGAAGCTCACATCCTGTCGGTCGCATAGACGCGTTCACTTTTGGAATCGGTGACCGTCTTATGGGCAAACCGTGCCGTTATAGTCATTCCTGTAGGCCCAATTTTGGACCAAAAATCACTTTGGCCTAGACAACTTTTGATGGTCTCCTATGGAAGCTCACATCCTGCCGGTCGCATAGACGCATTCACTTTTGGAATCGGTTGCCGTCTTATCGGCAACCCGTGCCGTTAAGCTCATGCCCAAAAATGGGCCAAAAGGTGACTTTGGCCTAGACAACTTTTGGTGGTCTCCTATGGAAGGTCTCATCCTGTCGGTCGCATAGACGCGTTCACTTTTGGAATCGGTGACCGTCTTATGGGCAAACCGTGCCGTTATAGTCATTCCTGTAGGCCCAATTTTGGGCCAAAAGTCACTTTGGCCTAGACAACTTTTGATGGTCTCCTATGGAAGCTCACATCCTGCCGGTCGCATAGACGCATTCACTTTTGGAATCGGTTGCCGTCTTATTGGCAACCCGTGCCGTTAAGCTCATGCCCAAAAATGGGCCAAAAGGGTGACTTTGGCCTAGACAACTTTTGATGGTCTCCTATGGAAGGTCTCATCCTGTCGATCGCATAGACGCGTTCACTTTTGGAATCGGTGACCGTCTTATGGGCAAACCGTGCCGTTATAGTCATTCCTGTAGGCCCAATTTTGGGCCAAAAGTCACTTTGGCCTAGACAACTTTTGATGGTCTCCTATGGAAGCTCACATCCTGCCGGTCGCATAGACGCATTCACTTTTGGAATCGGTTGCCGTCTTATCGGCAACCCGTGCCGTTAAGCTCATGCCCAAAAATGGGCCAAAAGGTGACTTTGGCCGAGACAACTTTTGATGGTCTCCTATGGAAGGTCTCATCCTGTCGGTCGCATAGACGCGTTCACTTTTGGAATCGGTGACCGTCTTATGGGCAAACCGTGCCGTTATAGTCATTCCTGTAGGCCCAATTTTGGGCCAAAAGTCACTTTGGCCTAGACAACTTTAGATGGTCTCCTATGGAAGCTCACATCCTGTCGGTCGCATAGACGCGTTCACTTTTGGAATCGGTGACCGTCTTATGGGCAAACCGTGCCGTTATAGTCATTCCTGTAGGCCCAATTTTGGACCAAAAATCACTTTGGCCTAGACAACTTTTGATGGTCTCCTATGGAAGCTCACATCCTGCCGGTCGCATAGACGCATTCACTTTTGGAATCGGTTGCCGTCTTATCGGCAACCCGTGCCGTTAAGCTCATACCCAAAAATGGGCCAAAAGGTGACTTTGGCCTAGACAACTTTTGATGGTCTCCTATGGAAGGTCTCATCCTGTCGGTCGCATAGACGCGTTCACTTTTGGAATCGGTGACCGTCTTATGGGCAAACCGTGCCGTTATAGTCATTCCTGTAGGCCCAATTTTGGGCCAAAAGTCACTTTGGCCTAGACAACTTTTGATGGTCTCCTATGGAAGCTCACATCCTGCCGGTCGCATAGACGCATTCACTTTTGGAATCGGTTGCCGTCTTATCGGCAACCCGTGCCGTTAAGCTCATGCCCAAAAATGGGCCAAAAGGTGACTTTGGCCTAGACAACTTTTGATGGTCTCCTATGGAAGGTCTCATCCTGTCGGTCGCATAGACGCGTTCACTTTTGGAATCGGTGACCGTCTTATGGGCAAACCGTGCCGTTATAGTCATTCCTGTAGGCCCAATTTTGGGCCAAAAGTCACTTTGGCCTAGACAACTTTTGATGGTCTCCTATGGAAGCTCACATCCTGCCGGTCGCATAGACGCATTCACTTTTGGAATCGGTTGCCGTCTTATCGGCAACCCGTGCCGTTAAGCTCATGCCCAAAAATGGGCCAAAAGGTGACTTTGGCCTAGACAACTTTTGATGGTCTCCTATGGAAGGTCTCATCCTGTCGGTCGCATAGACGCGTTCACTTTTGGAATCGGTGACCGTCTTATGGGCAAACCGTGCCGTTATAGTCATTCCTGTAGGCCCAATTTTGGGCCAAAAGTCACTTTGGCCTAGACAACTTTTGATGGTCTCCTATGGAAGCTCACATCCTGCCGGTCGCATAGACGCATTCACTTTTGGAATCGGTTGCCGTCTTATCGGCAACCCGTGCCGTTAAGCTCATGCCCAAAAATGGGCCAAAAGGTGACTTTGGCCTAGACAACTTTTGGTGGTCTCCTATGGAAGGTCTCATCCTGTCGGTCGCATAGACGCGTTCACTTTTGGAATCGGTGACCGTCTTATGGGCAAACCGTGCCGTTATAGTCATTCCTGTAGGCCCAATTTTGGGCCAAAAGTCACTTTGGCCTAGACAACTTTTGATGGTCTCCTATGGAAGCTCACATCCTGCCGGTCGCATAGACGCATTCACTTTTGGAATCGGTTGCCGTCTTATCGGCAACCCGTGCCGTTAAGCTCATGCCCAAAAATGGGCCAAAAGGTGACTTTGGCCTAGACAACTTTTGATGGTCTCCTATGGAAGGTCTCATCCTGTCGGTCGCATAGACGCGTTCACTTTTGGAATCGGTGACCGTCTTATGGGCAAACCGTGCCGTTATAGTCATTCCTGTAGGCCCAATTTTTGGCCAAAAGTCACTTTGGCCTAGACAACTTTTGATGGTCTCCTATGGAAGCTCACATCCTGCCGGTCGCATAGACGCATTCACTTTTGGAATCGGTTGCCGTCTTATCGGCAACCCGTGCCGTTAAGCTCATGCCCAATTTTGGGCCAAAAGTCACTTTGGCCTAGACAACTTTTGATGGTCTCCTATGGAAGCTCACATCCTGCCGGTCGCATAGACGCATTCACT
This sequence comes from Gibbula magus, assembly GCA_936450465.1. Taxonomy (NCBI): domain Eukaryota; kingdom Metazoa; phylum Mollusca; class Gastropoda; order Trochida; family Trochidae; genus Gibbula; species Gibbula magus. Next base: position 600,433 of record OW388306.1, read on the forward strand.
TTTGGAATCGGTTGCCGTCTTATCGGCAACCCGTGCCGTTAAGCTCATGCCCAAAAATGGGCCAAAAGGTGACTTTGGCCTAGACAACTTTTGGTGGTCTCCTATGGAAGGTCTCATCCTGTCGGTCGCATAGACGCGTTCACTTTTGGAATCGGTGACCGTCTTATGGGCAAACCGTGCCGTTATAGTCATTCCTGTAGGCCCAATTTTGGGCCAAAAGTCACTTTGGCCTAGACAACTTTTGATGGTCTCCTATGGAAGCTCACATCCTGCCGGTCGCATAGACGCATTCACTTTTGGAATCGGTTGCCGTCTTATCAGCAACCCGTGCCGTTAAGCTCATGCCCAAAAATGGGCCAAAAGGTGACTTTGGCCTAGACAACTTTTGATGGTCTCCTATGGAAGGTCTCATCCTGTCGGTCGCATAGACGCGTTCACTTTTGGAATCGGTGACCGTCTTATGGGCAAACCGTGCCGTTATAGTCATTCCTGTAGGCCCAATTTTTGGCCAAAAGTCACTTTGGCCTAGACAACTTTTGATGGTCTCCTATGGAAGCTCACATCCTGCCGGTCGCATAGACGCATTTACTTTTGGAATCGGTTGCCGTCTTATCGGCAACCCGTGCCGTTAAGCTCATGCCCAATTTTGGGCCAAAAGTCACTTTGGCCTAGACAACTTTTGATGGTCTCCTATGGAAGCTCACATCCTGCCGGTCGCATAGACGCATTCACTTTTGGAATCGGTTGCCGTCTTATCGGCAACCCGTGCCGTTAAGCTCATGCCCAAAAATGGGCCAAAAGGTGACTTTGGCCTAGACAACTTTTGATGGTATCCTATGGAAGGTCTCATCCTGTCGGTCGCATAGACGCGTTCACTTTTGGAATCGGTGACCGTCTTATGGGCAAACCGTGCCGTTATAGTCATTCCTGTAGGCCCAATTTTGGGCCAAAAGTCACTTTGGCCTAGACAACTTTTGATGGTCTCCTATGGAAGCTCACATCCTGCCGGTCGCATAGACGCATTCACTTTTGGAATCGGTTGCCGTCTTATCGGCAACCCGTGCCGTTAAGCTCATGCCCAAAAATGGGCCAAAAGGTGACTTTGGCCTAGACAACTTTTGATGGTCTCCTATGGAAGGTCTCATCCTGTCGGTCGCATAGACGCGTTCACTTTTGGAATCGGTGACCGTCTTATGGGCAAACCGTGCCGTTATAGTCATTCCTGTAGGCCCAATTTTGGGCCAAAAGTCACTTTGGCCTAGACAACTTTTGATGGTCTCCTATGGAAGCTCACATCCTGCCGGTCGCATAGACGCATTCACTTTTGGAATCGGTTGCCGTCTTATCGGCAACCCGTGCCGTTAAGCTCATGCCCAAAAATGGGCCAAAAGGTGACTTTGGCCTAGACAACTTTTGATGGTCTCCTATGGAAGGTCTCATCCTGTCGGTCGCATAGACGCGTTCACTTTTGGAATCGGTGACCGTCTTATGGGCAAACCGTGCCGTTATAGTCATTCATGTAGGCCCAATTTTGGGCCAAAAGTCACTTTGGCCTAGACAACTTTTGATGGTCTCCTATGGAAGCTCACATCCTGCCGGTCGAATAGACGCATTCACTTTTGGAATCGGTTGCCGTCTTATCGGCAACCCGTGCCGTTAAGCTCATGCCCAAAAATGGGCCAAAAGTCACTTTGGCCTAGACAACTTTTGATGGTCTCCTATGGAAGCTCACATCCTGCCGGTCGCATAGACGCATTCACTTTTGGAATCGGTTGCCGTCTTATCGGCAACCCGTGCCGTTAAGCTCATGCCCAAAAATGGGCCAAAAGGTGACTTTGGCCTAGACAACTTTTGATGGTCTCCTATGGAAGGTCTCATCCTGTCGGTCGCATAGACGCGTTCACTTTTGGAATCGGTGACCGTCTTATGGGCAAACCGTGCCGTTATAGTCATTCCTGTAGGCCCAATTTTGGGCCAAAAGTCACTTTGGCCTAGACAACTTTTGATGGTCTCCTATGGAAGCTCACATCCTGCCGGTCGCATAGACGCATTCACTTTTGGAATCGGTTTCCGTCTTATCGGCAAACCGTGCCGTTATAGTCATTCCTGTAGGCCCAATTTTGGGCCAAAAGTCACTTTGGCCTAGACAACTTTTGATGGTCTCCTATGGAAGCTCACATCCTGCCGGTCGCATAGACGCATTCACTTTTGGAATCGGTTGCCGTCTTATCGGCAACCCGTGCCGTTAAGCTCATGCCCAAAAATGGGCCAAAAGGTGACTTTGGCCTAGACAACTTTTGATGGTCTCCTATGGAAGGTCTCATCCTGTCGGTCGCATAGACGCGTTCACTTTTGGAATCGGTGACCGTCTTATGGGCAAACCGTGCCGTTATAGTCATTCCTGTAGGCCCAATTTTGGGCCAAAAGTCACTTTGGCCTAGACAACTTTTGATGGTCTCCTATGGAAGCTCACATCCTGCCGGTCGCATAGACGCATTCACTTTTGGAATCGGTTGCCGTCTTATCGGCAACCCGTGCCGATAAGCTCATGCCCAAAAATGGGCCAAAAGGTGACTTTGGCCTAGACAACTTTTGATGGTCTCCTATGGAAGGTCTCATCCTGTCGGTCGCATAGACGCGTTCACTTTTGGAATCGGTGACCGTCTTATGGGCAAACCGTGCCGTTATAGTCATTCATGTAGGCCCAATTTTGGGCCAAAAGTCACTTTGGCCTAAACAACTTTTGATGGTCTCCTATGGAAGCTCACATCCTGCCGGTCGAATAGACGCATTCACTTTTGGAATCGGTTGCCGTCTTATCGGCAACCCGTGCCGTTAAGCTCATGCCCAAAAATGGGCCAAAAGTCACTTTGGCCTAGACAACTTTTGATGGTCTCCTATGGAAGCTCACATCCTGCCGGTCGCATAGACGCATTCACTTTTGGAATCGGTTGCCGTCTTATCGGCAACCCGTGCCGTTAAGCTCATGCCCAAAAATGGGCCAAAAGGTGACTTTGGCCTAGACAACTTTTGATGGTCTCCTATGGAAGGTCTCATCCTGTCGGTCGCATAGACGCGTTCACTTTTGGAATCGGTGACCGTCTTATGGGCAAACCGTGCCGTTATAGTCATTCCTGTAGGCCCAATTTTGGGCCAAAAGTCACTTTGGCCTAGACAACTTTTGATGGTCTCCTATGGAAGCTCACATCCTGCCGGTCGCATAGACGCATTCACTTTTGGAATCGGTTTCCGTCTTATCGGCAAACCGTGCCGTTATAGTCATTCCTGTAGGCCCAATTTTGGGCCAAAAGTCACTTTGGCCTAGACAACTTTTGATGGTCTCCTATGGAAGCTCACATCCTGCCGGTCGCATAGACGCATTCACTTTTGGAATCGGTTGCCGTCTTATCGGCAACCCGTGCCGTTAAGCTCATGCCCAAAAATGGGCCAAAAGTCACTTTGGCCTAGACAACTTTTGATGGTCTCCTATGGAAGCTCACATCCTGCCGGTCGCATAGACGCATTCACTTTTGGAATCGGTTGCCGTCTTATCGGCAACCCGTGCCGTTAAGCTCATGCCCAAAAATGGGCCAAAAGGTGACTTTGGCCAAGACAACTTTTGGTGGTCTCCTATGGAAGGTCTCATCCTGTCGGTCGCATAGACGCGTTCACTTTTGGAATCGGTGACCGTCTTATGGGCAAACCGTGCCGTTATAGTCATTCCTGTAGGCCCAATTTTGGGCCAAAAGTCACTTTGGCCTAGACAACTTTTGATGGTCTCCTATGGAAGCTCACATCCTGCCGGTCGCATAGACGCATTCACTTTTGGAATCGGTTGCCGTCTTATCGGCAACCCGTGCCGTTAAGCTCATGCCCAAAAATGGGCCAAAAGGTGACTTTGGCCTAGACAACTTTTGATGGTCTCCTATGGAAGGTCTCATCCTGTCGGTCGCATAGATGCGTTCACTTTTGGAATCGGTGACCGTCTTATGGGCAAACCGTGCCGTTATAGTCATTCCTGTAGGCCCAATTTTGGGCCAAAAGTCACTTTGGCCTAGACAACTTTTGATGGTCTCCTATGGAAGCTCACATCCTGCCGGTCGCATAGACGCATTCACTTTTGGAATCGGTTGCCGTCTTATCGGCAACCCGTGCCGTTAAGCTCATGCCCAAAAATGGGCCAAAAGTCACTTTGGCCTAGACAACTTTTGATGGTCTCCTATGGAAGCTCACATCCTGCCGGTCGCATAGACGCATTCACTTTTGGAATCGGTTGCCGTCTTATCGGCAACCCGTGCCGTTAAGCTCATGCCCAAAAATGGGCCAAAAGGTGACTTTGGCCTAGACAACTTTTGATGGTCTCCTATGGAAGGTCTCATCCTGTCGGTCGCATAGACGCGTTCACTTTTGGAATCGGTGACCGTCTTATGGGCAAACCGTGCCGTTATAGTCATTCCTGTAGGCCCAATTTTGGGCCAAAAGTCACTTTGGCCTAGACAACTTTTGATGGTCTCCTATGGAAGCTCACATCCTGCCGGTCGCAAAGACGCATTCACTTTTGGAATCGGTTGCCGTCTTATCGGCAACCCGTGCCGTTAAGCTCATGCCCAAAAATGGGCCAAAAGTCACTTTGGCCTAGACAACTTTTGATGGTCTCCTATGGAAGCTCACATCCTGCCGGTCGCATAGACGCATTCACTTTTGGAATCGGTTGCCGTCTTATCGGCAACCCGTGCCGTTAAGCTCATGCCCAAAAATGGGCCAAAAGGTGACTTTGGCCTAGACAACTTTTGATGGTCTCCTATGGAAGGTCTCATCCTGTCGGTCGCATAGACGCGTTCACTTTTGGAATCGGTGACCGTCTTATGGGCAAACCGTGCCGTTATAGTCATTCCTGTAGGCCCAATTTTGGGCCAAAATTCACTTTGGCCTAGACAACTTTTGATGGTCTCCTATGGAAGCTCACATCCTGCCGGTCGCATAGACGCATTCACTTTTGGAATCGGTTGCCGTCTTATCGGCAACCCGTGCCGTTAAGCTCATGCCCAAAAATGGGCCAAAAGGTGACTTTGGCCTAGACAACTTTTGATGGTCTCCTATGGAAGGTCTCATCCTGTCGGTCGCATAGACGCGTTCACTTTTGGAATCGGTGACCGTCTTATGGGCAAACCGTGCCGTTATAGTCATTCCTGTAGGCCCAATTTTGGGCCAAAAGTCACTTTGGCCTAGACAACTTTTGATGGTCTCCTATGGAAGCTCACATCCTGCCGGTCGCATAGACGCATTCACTTTTGGAATCGGTTGCCGTCTTATCGGCAACCCGTGCCGTTAAGCTCATGCCCAAAAATGGGCCAAAAGGTGACTTTGGCCTAGACAACTTTTGATGGTCTCCTATGGAAGGTCTCATCCTGTCGGTCGCATAGACGCGTTCACTTTTGGAATCGGTGACCGTCTTATGGGCAAACCGTGCCGTTATAGTCATTCCTGTAGGCGCAATTTTTGGCCAAAAGTCACTTTGGCCTAGACAACTTTTGATGGTCTCCTATGGAAGCTCACATCCTGCCGGTCGCATAGACGCATTCACTTTTGGAATCGGTTGCCGTCTTATCGGCAACCCGTGCCGTTAAGCTCATGCCCAAAAATGGGCCAAAAGGTGACTTTGGCCTAGACAACTTTTGATGGTCTCCTATGGAAGGTCTCATCCTGTCGGTCGCATAGACGCGTTCACTTTTGGAATCGGTGACCGTCTTATGGGCAAACCGTGCCGTTATAGTCATTCCTGTAGGCCCAATTTTGGGCCAAAAGTCACTTTGGCCTAGACAACTTTTGATGGTCTCCTATGGAAGGTCTCATCCTGTCGGTCGCATAGACGCGTTCACTTTTGGAATCGGTGACCGTCTTATGGGCAAACCGTGCCGTTATAGTCATTCCTGTAGGCCCAATTTTGGGCCAAAAGTCACTTTGGCCTAGACAACTTTTGATGGTCTCCTATGGAAGGTCTCATCCTGTCGGTCGCATAGACGCGTTCACTTTTGGAATCGGTGACCGTCTTATGGGCAAACCGTGCCGTTATAGTCATTCCTGTAGGCCCAATTTTGGGCCAAAAGTCACTTTGGCCTAGACAACTTTTGATGGTCTCCTATGGAAGCTCACATCCTGCCGGTCGCATAGACGCATTCACTTTTGGAATCGGTTGCCGTCTTATCGGCAACCCGTGCCGTTAAGCTCATGCCCAAAAATGGGCCAAAAGGTGACTTTGGCCTAGACAACTTTTGATGGTCTCCTATGGAAGGTCTCATCCTGTCGGTCGCATAGACGCGTTCACTTTTGGAATCGGTGACCGTCTTATGGGCAAACCGTGCCGTTATAGTCATTCCTGTATGCCCAATTTTGGGCCAAAAGTCACTTTGGCCTAGACAACTTTTGATGGTCTCCTATGGAAGGTCTCATCCTGTCGGTCGCATAGACGCGTTCACTTTTGGAATCGGTGACCGTCTTATGGGCAAACCGTGCCGTTATAGTCATTCCTGTAGGCCCAATTTTGGGCCAAAAGTCACTTTGGCCTAGACAACTTTTGATGGTCTCCTATGGAAGCTCACATCCTGCCGGTCGCATAGACGCATTCACTTTTGGAATCGGTTGCCGTCTTATCGGCAACCCGTGCCGTTAAGCTCATGCCCAAAAATGGGCCAAAGGGTGACTTTGGCCTAGACAACTTTTGATGGTCTCCTATGGAAGGTCTCATCCTGTCGGTCGCATAGACGCGTTCACTTTTGGAATCGGTGACCGTCTTATGGGCAAACCGTGCCGTTATAGTCATTCCTGTAGGCCCAATTTTGGGCCAAAAGTCACTTTGGCCTAGACAACTTTTGATGGTCTCCTATGGAAGGTCTCATCCTGTCGGTCGCATAGACGCGTTCACTTTTGGAATCGGTGACCGTCTTATGGGCAAACCGTGCCGTTATAGTCATTCCTTGTAGGCCCAATTTTGGGCCAAAAGTCACTTTGGCCTAGACAACTTTGGATGGTCTCCTATGGAAGCTCACATCCTGCCGGTCGCATAGACGCATTCACTTTTGGAATCGGTTGCCGTCTTATCGGCAACCCGTGCCGTTAAGCTCATGCCCAAAAATGGGCCAAAAGGTGACTTTGGCCTAGACAACTTTTGATGGTCTCCTATGGAAGGTCTCATCCTGTCGGTCGCATAGACGCGTTCACTTTTGGAATCGGTGACCGTCTTATGGGCAAACCGTGCCGTTATAGTCATTCCTGTAGGCCCAATTTTGGGCCAAAAGTCACTTTGGCCTAGACAACTTTTGATGGTCTCCTATGGAAGGTCTCATCCTGTCGGTCGCATAGACGCGTTCACTTTTGGAATCGGTGACCGTCTTATGGGCAAACCGTGCCGTTATAGTCATTCCTGTAGGCCCAATTTTGGGCCAAAAGTCACTTTGGCCTAGACAACTTTTGATGGTCTCCTATGGAAGCTCACATCCTGCCGGTCGCATAGACGCATTCACTTTTGGAATCGGTTGCCGTCTTATCGGCAACCCGTGCCGTTAAGCTCATGCCCAAAAATGGGCCAAAAGGTGACTTTGGCCTAGACAACTTTTGATGGTCTCCTATGGAAGGTCTCATCCTGTCGGTCGCATAGACGCGTTCACTTTTGGAATCGGTGACCGTCTTATGGGCAAACCGTGCCGTTATAGTCATTCCTGTAGGCCCAATTTTGGGCCAAAAGTCACTTTGGCCTAGACAACTTTTGATGGTCTCCTATGGAAGGTCTCATCCTGTCGGTCGCATAGACGCGTTCACTTTTGGAATCGGTGACCGTCTTATGGGCAAACCGTGCCGTTATAGTCATTCCTGTAGGCCCAATTTTGGGCCAAAAGTCACTTTGGCCTAGACAACTTTTGATGGTCTCCTATGGAAGCTCACATCCTGCCGGTCGCATAGACGCATTCACTTTTGGAATCGGTTGTCGTCTTATCGGCAACCCGTGCCGTTAAGCTCATGCCAAAAAATGGGCCAAAAGGTGACTTTGGCCTAGACAACTTTTGATGGTCTCCTATGGAAGGTCTCATCCTGTCGGTCGCATAGACGCGTTCACTTTTGGAATCGGTGACCGTCTTATGGGCAAACCGTGCCGTTATAGTCATTCCTGTAGGCCCAATTTTGGGCCAAAAGTCACTTTGGCCTAGACAACTTTTGATGGTCTCCTATGGAAGGTCTCATCCTGTCGGTCGCATAGACGCGTTCACTTTTGGAACCGGTGACCGTCTTATGGGCAAACCGTGCCGTTATAGTCATTCCTGTAGGCCCAATTTTGGGCCAAAATTCACTTTGGCCTAGACAACTTTTGATGGTCTCCTATGGAAGCTCACATCCTGCCGGTCGCATAGACGCATTCACTTTTGGAATCGGTTGCCGTCTTATCGGCAACCCGTGCTGTTAAGCTCATGCCCAAAAATGGGCCAAAAGGTGACTTTGGCCTAGACAACTTTTGATGGTCTCCTATGGAAGGTCTCATCCTGTCGGTCGCATAGACGCATTCACTTTTGGAATCGGTGACCGTCTTATGGGCAAACCGTGCCGTTATAGTCATTCCTGTAGGCCCAATTTTGGGCCAAAAGTCACTTTGGCCTAGACAACTTTTGATGGTCTCCTATGGAAGGTCTCATCCTGTCGGTCGCATAGACGCGTTCACTTTTGGAATCGGTGACCGTCTTATGGGCAAACCGTGCCGTTATAGTCATTCCTGTAGGCCCAATTTTGGGCCAAAAGTCACTTTGGCCTAGACAACTTTTGATGGTCTCCTATGGAAGGTCTCATCCTGTCGGTCGCATAGACGCGTTCACTTTTGGAATCGGTGACCGTCTTATGGGCAAACCGTGCCGTTATAGTCATTCCTGTAGGCCCAATTTTGGGCCAAAAGTCACTTTGGCCTAGACAACTTTTGATGGTCTCCTATGGAAGCTCACATCCTGTCGGTCGCATAGACGCATTCACTTTTGGAATCGGTTGCCGTCTTATCGGCAACCCGTGCCGTTAAGCTCATGCCCAAAAATGGGCCAAAAGGTGACTTTGGCCTAGACAACTTTTGATGGTCTCCTATGGAAGGTCTCATCCTGTCGGTCGCATAGACGCGTTCACTTTTGGAATCGGTGACCGTCTTATGGGCAAACCGTGCCGTTATAGTCATTCCTGTAGGCCCAATTTTGGGCCAAAAGTCACTTTGGCCTAGACAACTTTTGATGGTCTCCTATGGAAGCTCACATCCTGCCGGTCGCATAGACGCATTCACTTTTGGAATCGGTTGCCGTCTTATCGGCAACCCGTGCCGTTAAGCTCATGCCCAAAAATGGGCCAAAAGGTGACTTTGGCCTAGACAACTTTTGATGGTCTCCTATGGAAGGTCTCATCCTGTCGGTCGCATAGACGCGTTCACTTTTGGAATCGGTGACCGTCTTATGGGCAAACCGTGCCGTTATAGTCATTCCTGTAGGCCCAATTTTGGGCCAAAAGTCACTTTGGCCTAGACAACTTTTGATGGTCTCCTATGGAAGGTCTCATCCTGTCGGTCGCATAGACGCGTTCACTTTTGGAATCGGTGACCGTCTTATGGGCAAACCGTGCCGTTATAGTCATTCCTGTAGGCCCAATTTTGGGCCAAAAGTCACTTTGGCCTAGACAACTTTTGATGGTCTCCTATGGAAGCTCACATCCTGCCGGTCGCATAGACGCATTCACTTTTGGAATCGGTTGCCGTCTTATCGGCAACCCGTGCCGTTAAGCTCATGCCCAAAAATGGGCCAAAAGGTGACTTTGGCCTAGACAACTTTTGATGGTCTCCTATGGAAGGTCTCATCCTGTCGGTCGCATAGACGCGTTCACTTTTGGAATCGGTGACCGTCTTATGGGCAAACCGTGCCGTTATAGTCATTCCTGTAGGCCCAATTTTGGGCCAAAAGTCACTTTGGCCTAGACAACTTTTGATGGTCTCCTATGGAAGGTCTCATCCTGTCGGTCGCATAGACGCGTTCACTTTTGGAATCGGTGACCGTCTTATGGGCAAACCGTGCCGTTATATTCATTCCTGTAGGCCCAATTTTGGGCCAAAAGTCACTTTGGCCTAGACATCTTTTGATGGTCTCCTATGGAAGCTCACATCCTGCCGGTCGCATAGACGCATTCACTTTTGGAATCGGTTGCCGTCTTATCGGCAACCCGTGCCGTTAAGCTCATGCCCAAAAATGGGCCAAAAGGTGACTTTGGCCTAGACAACTTTTGATGGTCTCCTATGGAAGGTCTCATCCTGTCGGTCGCATAGACGCGTTCACTTTTGGAATCGGTGACCGTCTTATGGGCAAACCGTGCCGTTATAGTCATTCCTGTAGGCCCAATTTTGGGCCAAAAGTCACTTTGGCCTAGACAACTTTTGATGGTCTCCTATGGAAGGTCTCATCCTGTCGGTCGCATAGACGCGTTCACTTTTGGAATCGGTGACCGTCTTATGGGCAAACCGTGCCGTTATAGTCATTCCTGTAGGCCCAATTTTGGGCCAAAAGTCACTTTGGCCTAGACAACTTTTGATGGTCTCCTATGGAAGCTCACATCCTGCCGGTCGCATAGACGCATTCACTTTTGGAATCGGTTGCCGTCTTATCGGCAACCCGTGCCGTTAAGCTCATGCCCAAAAATGGGCCAAAAGGTGACTTTGGCCTAGACAACTTTTGATGGTCTCCTATGGAAGGTCTCATCCTGTCGGTCGCATAGACGCTTTCACTTTTGGAATCGGTGACCGTCTTATGGGCAAACCGTGCCGTTATAGTCATTCCTGTAGGCCCAATTTTGGGCCAAAAGTCACTTTGGCCTAGACAACTTTTGATGGTCTCCTATGGAAGGTCTCATCCTGTCGGTCGCATAGACGCGTTCACTTTTGGAATCGGTGACCGTCTTTTTGGCAAACCGTGCCGTTATAGTCATTCCTGTAGGCCCAATTTTGGGCCAAAAGTCACTTTGGCCTAGACAACTTTTGATGGTCTCCTATGGAAGCTCACATCCTGTCGGTCGCATAGACGCGTTCACTTTTGGAATCGGTGACCGTCTTATGGGCAAACCGTGCCGTTATAGTCATTCCTGTAGGCCCAATTTTGGGCCAAAAGTCACTTTGGCCTAGACAACTTTTGATGGTCTCCTATGGAAGGTCTCATCCTGTCGGTCGCATAGACGCGTTCACTTTTGGAATCGGTGACCGTCTTATGGGCAAACCGTGCCGTTATAGTCATTCCTGTAGGCCCAATTTTGGGCCAAAAGTCACTTTGGCCTAGACAACTTTTGATGGTCTCCTATGGAAGCTCACATCCTGCCGGTCGCATAGACGCATTCACTTTTGGAATCGGTTGCCGTCTTATCGGCAACCCGTGCCGTTAAGCTCATGCCCAAAAATGGGCCAAAAGGTGACTTTGGCCTAGACAACTTTTGATGGTCTCCTATGGAAGGTCTCATCCTGTCGGTCGCATAGACGCGTTCACTTTTGGAATCGGTGACCGTCTTATGGGCAAACCGTGCCGTTATAGTCATTCCTGTAGGCCCAATTTTGGGCCAAAAGTCACTTTGGCCTAGACAACTTTTGATGGTCTCCTATGGAAGGTCTCATCCTGTCGGTCGCATAGACGCGTTCACTTTTGGAATCGGTGACCGTCTTATGGGCAAACCGTGCCGTTATAGTCATTCCTGTAGGCCCAATTTTGGGCCAAAAGTCACTTTGGCCTAGACAACTTTTGATGGTCTCCTATGGAAGCTCACATCCTGCCGGTCGCATAGACGCATTCACTTTTGGAATCGGTTGCCGTCTTATCGGCAACCCGTGCCGTTAAGCTCATGCCCAAAAATGGGCCAAAAGGTGACTTTGGCCTAGACAACTTTTGATGGTCTCCTATGGAAGGTCTCATCCTGTCGGTCGCATAGACGCGTTCACTTTTGGAATCGGTGACCGTCTTATGGGCAAACCGTGCCGTTATAGTCATTCCTGTAGGCCCAATTTTGGGCCAAAAGGTGACTTTGGCCTAGACAACTTTTGATGGTCTCCTATGGAAGGTCTCATCCTGTCGGTCGCATAGACGCGTTCACTTTTGGAATCGGTGACCGTCTTATGGGCAAACCGTGCCGTTATAGTCATTCCTGTAGGCCCAATTTTGGGCCAAAAGTCACTTTGGCCTAGACAACTTTTGATTGTCTCCTATGGAAGCTCACATCCTGCCGGTCGCATAGACGCATTCACTTTTGGAATCGGTTGCCGTCTTATCGGCAACCCGTGCCCAAAAATGGGCCAAAAGGTGACTTTGGCCTAGACAACTTTTGATGGTCTCCTATGGAAGCTCACATCCTGCCGGTCGCATAGACGCATTCACTTTTGGAATCGGTTGCCGTCTTATCGGCAACCCGTGCCGTTAAGCTCATGCCCAAAAATGGGCCAAAAGGTGACTTTTGCCTAGACAACTTTTGATGGTCTCCTATGGAAGGTCTCATCCTGTCGGTCGCATAGACGCGTTCACTTTTGGAATCGGTGACCGTCTTATGGGCAAACCGTGCCGTTATAGTCATTCCTGTAGGCCCAATTTTGGGCCAAAAGTCACTTTGGCCTAGACAACTTTTGATGGTCTCCTATGGAAGCTCACATCCTGCCGGTCGCATAGACGCGTTCACTTTTGGAATCGGTGACCGTCTTATGGGCAAACCGTGCCGTTATAGTCATTCCTGTAGGCCCAATTTTGGGCCAAAAGTCACTTTGGCCTAGACAACTTTTGATGGTCTCCTATGGAAGCTCACATCCTGCCGGTCGCATAGACGCATTCACTTTTGGAATCGGTTGCCGTCTTATCGGCAACCCGTGCCGTTAAGCTCATGCCCAAAAATGGGCCAAAAGGTGACTTTGGCCTAGACAACTTTTGATGGTCTCCTATGGAAGGTCTCATCCTGTCGGTCGCATAGACGCGTTCACTTTTGGAATCGGTGACCGTCTTATGGGCAAACCGTGCCGTTATAGTCATTCCTGTAGGCCCAATTTTGGGCCAAAAGTCACTTTGGCCTAGACAACTTTTGATGGTCTCCTATGGAAGGTCTCATCCTGTCGGTCACATAGACGCGTTCACTTTTGGAATCGGTGACCGTCTTATGGGCAAACCGTGCCGTTATAGTCATTCCTGTAGGCCCAATTTTGGGCCAAAAGTCACTTTGGCCTAGACAACTTTTGATGGTCTCCTATGGAAGCTCACATCCTGCCGGTCGCATAGACGCATTCACTTTTGGAATCGGTTGCCGTCTTATCGGCAACCCGTGCCGTTAAGCTCATGCCCAAAAATGGGCCAAAAGGTGACTTTGGCCTAGACAACTTTTGATGGTCTCCTATGGAAGGTCTCATCCTGTCGGTCGCATAGACGCGTTCACTTTTGGAATCGGTGACCGTCTTATGGGCAAACCGTGCCGTTATAGTTATTCCTGTAGGCCCAATTTTGGGCCAAAAGTCACTTTGGCCTAGACAACTTTTGATGGTCTCCTATGGAAGCTCACATCCTGCCGGTCGCATAGACGCATTCACTTTTGGAATCGGTTGCCGTCTTATCGGCAACCCGTGCCGTTAAGCTCATGCCCAAAAATGGGCCAAAAGGTGACTTTGGCCTAGACAACTTTTGATGGTCTCCTATGGAAGGTCTCATCCTGTCGGTCGCATAGACTCGTTCACTTTTGGAATCGGTGACCGTCTTATGGGCAAACCGTGCCGTTATAGTCATTCCTGTAGGCCCAATTTTGGGCCAAAAGTCACTTTGGCCTAGACAACTTTTGATGGTCTCCTATGGAAGGTCTCATCCTGTCGGTCGCATAGACGCGTTCACTTTTGGAATCGGTGACCGTCTTATGGGCAAACCGTGCCGTTATAGTCATTCCTGTAGGCCCAATTTTGGGCCAAAAGTCACTTTGGCCTAGACAACTTTTGATGGTCTCCTATGGAAGCTCACATCCTGCCGGTCGCATAGACGCATTCACTTTTGGAATCGGTTGCCGTCTTATCGGCAACCCGTGCCGTTAAGCTCATGCCCAAAAATGGGCCAAAAGGTGACTTTGGCCTAGACAACTTTTGATGGTCTCCTATGGAAGGTCTCATCCTGTCGGTCGCATAGACGCGTTCACTTTTGGAATCGGTGACCGTCTTATGGGCAAACCGTGCCGTTATAGTCATTCCTGTAGGCCCAATTTTGGGCCAAAAGTCACTTTGGCCTAGACAACTTTTGATGGTCTCCTATGGAAGGTCTCATCCTGTCGGTCGCATAGACGCGTTCACTTTTGGAATCGGTGACCGTCTTATGGGCAAACCGTGCCGTTATAGTCATTCCTGTAGGCCCAATTTTGGGCCAAAAGTCACTTTGGCCTAGACAACTTTTGATGGTCTCCTATGGAAGCTCACATCCTGCCGGTCGCATAGACGCATTCACTTTTGGAATCGGTTGCCGTCTTATCGGCAACCCGTGCCGTTAAGCTCATGCCCAAAAATGGGCCAAAAGGTGACTTTGGCCTAGACAACTTTTGATGGTCTCCTATGGAAGGTCTCATCCTGTCGGTCGCATAGACGCGTTCACTTTTGGAATCGGTGACCGTCTTATGGGCAAACCGTGCCGTTATAGTCATTCCTGTAGGCCCAATTTTGGGCCAAAAGTCACTTTGGCCTAGACAACTTTTGATGGTCTCCTATGGAAGGTCTCATCCTGTCGGTCGCATAGACGCGTTCACTTTTGGAATCGGTGACCGTCTTATGGGCAAACCGTGCCGTTATAGTCATTCCTGTAGGCCCAATTTTGGGCCAAAAGTCACTTTGGCCTAGACAACTTTTGATGGTCTCCTATGGAAGCTCACATCCTGCCGGTCGCATAGACGCATTCACTTTTGGAATCGGTTGCCGTCTTATCGGCAACCCGTGCCGTTAAGCTCATGCCCAAAAATGGGCCAAAAGGTGACTTTGGCCTAGACAACTTTTGATGGTCTCCTATGGAAGGTCTCATCCTGTCGGTCGCATAGACGCGTTCACTTTTGGAATCGGTGACCGTCTTATGGGCAAACCGTGCCGTTATAGTCATTCCTGTAGGCCCAATTTTGGGCCAAAAGTCACTTTGGCCTAGACAACTTTTGATGGTCTCCTATGGAAGGTCTCATCCTGTCGGTCGCATAGACGCGTTCACTTTTGGAATCGGTGACCGTCTTATGGGCAAACCGTGCCGTTATAGTCATTCCTGTAGGCCCAATTTTGGGCCAAAAGTCACTTTGGCCTAGACAACTTTTGATGGTCTCCTATGGAAGCTCACATCCTGCCGGTCGCATAGACGCATTCACTTTTGGAATCGGTTGCCGTCTTATCGGCAACCCGTGCCGTTAAGCTCATGCCCAAAAATGGGCCAAAAGGTGACTTTGGCCTAGACAACTTTTGATGGTCTCCTATGGAAGGTCTCATCCTGTCGGTCGCATAGACGCGTTCACTTTTGGAATCGGTGACCGTCTTATGGGCAAACCGTGCCGTTATAGTCATTCCTGTAGGCCCAATTTTGGGCCAAAAGTCACTTTGGCCTAGACAACTTTTGATGGTCTCCTATGGAAGCTCACATCCTGCCGGTCGCATAGACGCATTCACTTTTGGAATCGGTTGCGGTCTTATCGGCAACCCGTGCCGTTAAGCTCATGCCCAAAAATGGGCCAAAAGGTGACTTTGGCCTAGACAACTTTTGATGGTCTCCTATGGAAGGTCTCATCCTGTCGGTCGCATAGACGCGTTCACTTTTGGAATCGGTGACCGTCTTATGGGCAAACCGTGCCGTTATAGTCATTCCTGTAGGCCCAATTTTGGGCCAAAAGTCACTTTGGCCTAGACAACTTTTGACGGTCTCCTATGGAAGGTCTCATCCTGTCGGTCGCATAGACGCGTTCACTTTTGGAATCGGTGACCGTCTTATGGGCAAACCGTGCCGTTATAGTCATTCCTGTAGGCCCAATTTTGGGCCAAAAGTCACTTTGGCCTAGACAACTTTTGATGGTCTCCTATGGAAGGTCTCATCCTGTCGGTCGCATAGACGCGTTCACTTTTGGAATCGGTGACCGTCTTATGGGCAAACCGTGCCGTTATAGTCATTCCTGTAGGCCCAATTTTGGGCCAAAAGTCACTTTGGCCTAGACAACTTTTGATGGTCTCCTATGGAAGCTCACATCCTGCCGGTCGCATAGACGCATTCACTTTTGGAATCGGTTGCCGTCTTATCGGCAACCCGTGCCGTTAAGCTCATGCCCAAAAATGGGCCAAAAGGTGACTTTGGCCTAGACAACTTTTGATGGTCTCCTATGGAAGGTCTCATCCTGTCGGTCGCATAGACGCGTTCACTTTTGGAATCGGTGACCGTCTTATGGGCAAACCGTGCCGTTATAGTCATTCCTGTAGGCCCAATTTTGGGCCAAAAGGTGACTTTGGCCTAGACAACTTTTGATGGTCTCCTATGGAAGGTCTCATCCTGTCGGTCGCATAGACGCGTTCACTTTTGGAATCGGTGACCGTCTTATGGGCAAACCGTGCCGTTATAGTCATTCCTGTAGGCCCAATTTTGGGCCAAAAGTCACTTTGGCCTAGACAACTTTTGATGGTCTCCTATGGAAGCTCACATCCTGCCGGTCGCATAGACGCATTCACTTTTGGAATCGGTTGCCGTCTTATCGGCAACCCGTGCCGTTAAGCTCATGCCCAAAAATGGGCCAAAAGGTGACTTTGGCCTAGACAACTTTTGATGGTCTCCTATGGAAGGTCTCATCCTGTCTGTCGCATAGACGCGTTCACTTTTGGAATCGGTGACCGTCTTATGGGCAAACCGTGCCGTTATAGTCATTCCTGTAGGCCCAATTTTGGGCCAAAAGTCACTTTGGCCTAGACAACTTTTGATGGTCTCCTATGGAAGGTCTCATCCTGTCGGTCGCATAGACGCGTTCACTTTTGGAATCGGTGACCGTCTTATGGGCAAACCGTGCCGTTATAGTCATTCCTGTAGGCCCAATTTTGGGCCAAAAGTCACTTTGGCCTAGACAACTTTTGATGGTCTCCTATGGAAGCTCACATCCTGCCGGTCGCATAGACGCATTCACTTTTGGAATCGGTTGCCGTCTTATCGGCAACCCGTGCCGTTAAGCTCATGCCCAAAAATGGGCCAAAAGGTGACTTTGGCCTAGACAACTTTTGATGGTCTCCTATGGAAGGTCTCATCCTGTCGGTCGCATAGACGCGTTCACTTTTGGAATCGGTGACCGTCTTATGGGCAAACCGTGCCGTTATAGTCATTCCTGTAGGCCCAATTTTGGGCCAAAAGTCACTTTGGCCTAGACAACTTTTGATGGTCTCCTATGGAAGGTCTCATCCTGTCGGTCGCATAGACGCGTTCACTTTTGGAATCGGTGACCGTCTTATGGGCAAACCGTGCCGTTATAGTCATTCCTGTAGGCCCAATTTTGGGCCAAAAGTCACTTTGGCCTAGACAACTTTTGATGGTCTCCTATGGAAGGTCTCATCCTGTCGGTCGCATAGACGCGTTCACTTTTGGAATCGGTGACCGTCTTATGGGCAAACCGTGCCGTTATAGTCATTCCTGTAGGCCCAATTTTGGGCCAAAAGTCACTTTGGCCTAGACAACTTTTGATGGTCTCCTATGGAAGCTCACATCCTGCCGGTCGCATAGACGCATTCACTTTTGGAATCGGTTGCCGTCTTATCGGCAACCCGTGCCGTTAAGCTCATGCCCAAAAATGGGCCAAAAGGTGACTTTGGCCTAGACAACTTTTGATGGTCTCCTATGGAAGGTCTCATCCTGTCGGTCGCATAGACGCGTTCACTTTTGGAATCGGTGACCGTCTTATGGGCAAACCGTGCCGTTATAGTCATTCCTGTAGGCCCAATTTTGGGCCAAAAGTCACTTTGGCCTAGACAACTTTTGATGGTCTCCTATGGAAGGTCACATCCTGCCGGTCGCATAGACGCATTCACTTTTGGAATCGGTTGCCGTCTTATCGGCAACCCGTGCCGTTAAGCTCATGCCCAAAAATGGGCCAAAAGGTGACTTTGGCCTAGACAACTTTTGATGGTCTCCTATGGAAGGTCTCATCCTGTCGGTCGCATAGACGCGTTCACTTTTGGAATCGGTGACCGTCTTATGGGCAAACCGTGCCGTTATAGTCATTCCTGTAGGCCCAATTTTGGGCCAAATGTCACTTTGGCCTAGACAACTTTTGATGGTCTCCTATGGAAGGTCTCATCCTGTCGGTCGCATAGACGCGTTCACTTTTGGAATCGGTGACCGTCTTATGGGCAAACCGTGCCGTTATAGTCATTCCTGTAGGCCCAATTTTGGGCCAAAAGTCACTTTGGCCTAGACAACTTTTGATGGTCTCCTATGGAAGGTCTCATCCTGTCGGTCGCATAGACGCGTTCACTTTTGGAATCGGTGACCGTCTTATGGGCAAACCGTGCCGTTATAGTCATTCCTGTAGGCCCAATTTTGGGCCAAAAGTCACTTTGGCCTAGACAACTTTTGATGGTCTCCTATGGAAGCTCACATCCTGCCGGTCGCATAGACGCATTCACTTTTGGAATCGGTTGCCGTCTTATCGGCAACCCGTGCCGTTAAGCTCATGCCCAAAAATGGGCCAAAAGGTGACTTTGGCCTAGACAACTTTTGATGGTCTCCTATGGAAGGTCTCATCCTGTCGGTCGCATAGACGCGTTCACTTTTGGAATCGGTGACCGTCTTATGGGCAAACCGTGCCGTTATAGTCATTCCTGTAGGCCCAATTTTGGGCCAAAAGTCACTTTGGCCTAGACAACTTTTGATGGTCTCCTATGGAAGGTCTCATCCTGTCGGTCGCATAGACGCGTTCACTTTTGGAATCGGTGACCGTCTTATGGGCAAACCGTGCCGTTATAGTCATTCCTGTAGGCCCAATTTTGGGCCAAAAGTCACTTTGGCCTAGACAACTTTTGATGGTCTCCTATGGAAGCTCACATCCTGCCGGTCGCATAGACGCATTCACTTTTGGAATCGGTTGCCGTCTTATCGGCAACCCGTGCCGTTAAGCTCATGCCCAAAAATGGGCCAAAAGGTGACTTTGGCCTAGACAACTTTTGATGGTCTCCTATGGAAGGTCTCATCCTGTCGGTCGCATAGACGCGTTCACTTTTGGAATCGGTGACCGTCTTATGGGCAAACCGTGCCGTTATAGTCATTCCTGTAGGCCCAATTTTGGGCCAAAAGTCACTTTGGCCTAGACAACTTTTGATGGTCTCCTATGGAAGGTCTCATCCTGTCGGTCGCATAGACGCGTTCACTTTTGGAATCGGTGACCGTCTTATGGGCAAACCGTGCCGTTATAGTCATTCCTGTAGGCCCAATTTTGGGCCAAAAGTCACTTTGGCCTAGACAACTTTTGATGGTCTCCTATGGAAGCTCACATCCTGCCGGTCGCATAGACGCATTCACTTTTGGAATCGGTTGCCGTCTTATCGGCAACCCGTGCCGTTAAGCTCATGCCCAAAAATGGGCCAAAAGGTGACTTTGGCCTAGACAACTTTTGATGGTCTCCTATGGAAGGTCTCATCCTGTCGGTCGCATAGACGCGTTCACTTTTGGAATCGGTGACCGTCTTATTGGCAAACCGTGCCGTTATAGTCATTCCTGTAGGCCCAATTTTGGGCCAAAAGTCACTTTGGCCTAGACAACTTTTGATGGTCTCCTATGGAAGGTCTCATCCTGTCGGTCGCATAGACGCGTTCACTTTTGAAATCGGTGACCGTCTTATGGGCAAACCGTGCCGTTATAGTCATTCCTGTAGGCCCAATTTTGGGCCAAAAGTCACTTTGGCCTAGACAACTTTTGATGGTCTCCTATGGAAGCTCACATCCTGCCGGTCGCATAGACGCATTCACTTTTGGAATCGGTTGCCGTCTTATCGGCAACCCGTGCCGTTAAGCTCATGCCCAAAAATGGGCCAAAAGGTGACTTTGGCCTAGACAACTTTTGATGGTCTCCTAAGGAAGGTCACATCCTGCCGGTCGCATAGACGCATTCACTTTTGGAATCGGTTGCCGTCTTATCGGCAACCCGTGCCGTTAAGCTCATGCCCAAAAATGGGCCAAAAGGTGACTTTGGCCTAGACAACTTTTGATGGTCTCCTATGGAAGGTCTCATCCTGTCGGTCGCATAGACGCGTTCACTTTTGGAATCGGTGACCGTCTTATGGGCAAACCGTGCCGTTATAGTCATTCCTGTAGGCCCAATTTTGGGCCAAAAGTCACTTTGGCCTAGACAACTTTTGATGGTCTCCTATGGAAGGTCTCATCCTGTCGGTCGCATAGACGCGTTCACTTTTGGAATCGGTGACCGTCTTATGGGCAAACCGTGCCGTTATAGTCATTCCTGTAGGCCCAATTTTGGGCCAAAAGTCACTTTGGCCTAGACAACTTTTGATGGTCTCCTATGGAAGGTCTCATCCTGTCGGTCGCATAGACGCGTTCACTTTTGGAATCGGTGACCGTCTTATGGGCAAACCGTGCCGTTATAGTCATTCCTGTAGGCCCAATTTTGGGCCAAAAGTCACTTTGGCCTAGACAACTTTTGATGGTCTCCTATGGAAGCTCACATCCTGCCGGTCGCATAGACGCATTCACTTTTGGAATCGGTTGCCGTCTTATCGGCAACCCGTGCCGTTAAGCTCATGCCCAAAAATGGGCCAAAAGGTGACTTTGGCCTAGACAACTTTTGATGGTCTCCTATGGAAGGTCTCATCCTGTCGGTCGCATAGACGCGTTCACTTTTGGAATCGGTGACCGTCTTATGGGCAAACCGTGCCGTTATAGTCATTCCTGTAGGCCCAATTTTGGGCCAAAAGTCACTTTGGCCTAGACAACTTTTGATGGTCTCCTATGGAAGGTCTCATCCTGTCGGTCGCATAGACGCGTTCACTTTTGGAATCGGTGACCGTCTTATGGGCAAACCGTGCCGTTATAGTCATTCCTGTAGGCCCAATTTTGGGCCAAAAGTCACTTTGGCCTAGACAACTTTTGATGGTCTCCTATGGAAGCTCACATCCTGCCGGTCGCATAGACGCATTCACTTTTGGAATCGGTTGCCGTCTTATCGGCAACCCGTGCCGTTAAGCTCATGCCCAAAAATGGGCCAAAAGGTGACTTTGGCCTAGACAACTTTTGATGGTCTCCTATGGAAGGTCTCATCCTGTCGGTCGCATAGACGCGTTCACTTTTGGAATCGGTGACCGTCTTATGGGCAAACCGTGCCGTTATAGTCATTCCTGTAGGCCCAATTTTGGGCCAAAAGTCACTTTGGCCTAGACAACTTTTGATGGTCTCCTATGGAAGGTCTCATCCTGTCGGTCGCATAGACGCGTTCACTTTTGGAATCGGTGACCGTCTTATGGGCAAACCGTGCCGTTATAGTCATTCCTGTAGGCCCAATTTTGGGCCAAAAGTCACTTTGGCCTAGACAACTTTTGATGGTCTCCTATGGAAGCTCACATCCTGCCGGTCGCATAGACGCATTCACTTTTGGAATCGGTTGCCGTCTTATCGGCAACCCGTGCCGTTAAGCTCATGCCCAAAAATGGGCCAAAAGGTGACTTTGGCCTAGACAACTTTTGATGGTCTCCTATGGAAGGTCTCATCCTGTCGGTCGCATAGACGCGTTCACTTTTGGAATCGGTGACCGTCTTATTGGCAAACCGTGCCGTTATAGTCATTCCTGTAGGCCCAATTTTGGGCCAAAAGTCACTTTGGCCTAGACAACTTTTGATGGTCTCCTATGGAAGGTCTCATCCTGTCGGTCGCATAGACGCGTTCACTTTTGAAATCGGTGACCGTCTTATGGGCAAACCGTGCCGTTATAGTCATTCCTGTAGGCCCAATTTTGGGCCAAAAGTCACTTTGGCCTAGACAACTTTTGATGGTCTCCTATGGAAGGTCTCATCCTGTCGGTCGCATAGACGCGTTCACTTTTGGAATCGGTGACCGTCTTATGGGCAAACCGTGCCGTTATAGTCATTCCTGTAGGCCCAATTTTGGGCCAAAAGTCACTTTGGCCTAGACAACTTTTGATGGTCTCCTATGGAAGGTCTCATCCTGTCGGTCGCATAGACGCGTTCACTTTTGGAATCGGTGACCGTCTTATGGGCAAACCGTGCCGTTATAGTCATTCCTGTAGGCCCAATTTTGGGCCAAAAGTCACTTTGGCCTAGACAACTTTTGATGGTCTCCTATGGAAGCTCACATCCTGCCGGTCGCATAGACGCATTCACTTTTGGAATCGGTTGCCGTCTTATCGGCAACCCGTGCCGTTAAGCTCATGCCCAAAAATGGGCCAAAAGGTGACTTTGGCCTAGACAACTTTTGATGGTCTCCTATGGAAGGTCTCATCCTGTCGGTCGCATAGACGCGTTCACTTTTGGAATCGGTGACCGTCTTATTGGCAAACCGTGCCGTTATAGTCATTCCTGTAGGCCCAATTTTGGGCCAAAAGTCACTTTGGCCTAGACAACTTTTGATGGTCTCCTATGGAAGGTCTCATCCTGTCGGTCGCATAGACGCGTTCACTTTTGAAATCGGTGACCGTCTTATGGGCAAACCGTGCCGTTATAGTCATTCCTGTAGGCCCAATTTTGGGCCAAAAGTCACTTTGGCCTAGACAACTTTTGATGGTCTCCTATGGAAGGTCTCATCCTGTCGGTCGCATAGACGCGTTCACTTTTGGAATCGGTGACCGTCTTATGGGCAAACCGTGCCGTTATAGTCATTCCTGTAGGCCCAATTTTGGGCCAAAAGTCACTTTGGCCTAGACAACTTTTGATGGTCTCCTATGGAAGGTCTCATCCTGTCGGTCGCATAGACGCATTCACTTTTGGAAACGGTTGCCGTCTTATCGGCAACCCGTGCCGTTAAGCTCATGCCCAAAAATGGGCCAAAAGGTGACTTTGGCCTAGACAACTTTTGATGGTCTCCTATGGAAGGTCTCATCCTGTCGGTCGCATAGACGCGTTCACTTTTGGAATCGGTGACCGTCTTATGGGCAAACCGTGCCGTTATAGTCATTCCTGTAGGCCCAATTTTGGGCCAAAAGTCACTTTGGCCTAGACAACTTTTGATGGTCTCCTATGGAAGGTCTCATCCTGTCGGTCGCATAAACGCGTTCACTTTTGGAATCGGTGACCGACTTATGGGCAAACCGTGCCGTTATAGTCATTCCTGTAGGCCCAATTTTGGGCCAAAAGTCACTTTGGCCTAGACAACTTTTGATGGTCTCCTATGGAAGGTCTCATCCTGTCGGTCGCATAGACGCGTTCACTTTTGGAATCGGTGACCGTCTTATGGGCAAACCGTGCCGTTATAGTCATTCCTGTAGGCCCAATTTTGGGCCAAAAGTCACTTTGGCCTAGACAACTTTTGATGGTCTCCTATGGAAGGTCTCATCCTGTCGGTCGCATAGACGCGTTCACTTTTGGAATCGGTGACCGTCTTATGGGCAAACCGTGCCGTTATAGTCATTCCTGTAGGCCCAATTTTGGGCCAAAAGTCACTTTGGCCTAGACAACTTTTGATGGTCTCCTATGGAAGCTCACATCCTGCCGGTTGCATAGACGCATTCACTTTTGGAATCGGTTGCCGTCTTATCGGCAACCCGTGCCGTTAAGCTCATGCCCAAACATTGGCCAAAAGGTGACTTTGGCCTAGACAACTTTTGATGGTCTCCTATGGAAGGTCTCATCCTGTCGGTCGCATAGACGCGTTCACTTTTGGAATCGGTGACCGTCTTATGGGCAAACCGTGCCGTTATAGTCATTCCTGTAGGCCCAATTTTGGGCCAAAAGTCACTTTGGCCTAGACAACTTTTGATGGTCTCCTATGGAAGGTCTCATCCTGTCGGTCGCATAGACGCGTTCACTTTTGGAATCGGTGACCGTCTTATGGGCAAACCGTGCCGTTATAGTCATTCCTGTAGGCCCAATTTTGGGCCAAAAGTCACTTTGGCCTAGACAACTTTTGATGGTCTCCTATGGAAGCTCACATCCTGCCGGTCGCATAGACGCATTCACTTTTGGAATCGGTTGCCGTCTTATCGGCAACCCGTGCCGTTAAGCTCATGCCCAAAAATGGGCCAAAAGGTGACTTTGGCCTAGACAACTTTTGATGGTCTCCTATGGAAGGTCTCATCCTGTCGGTCGCATAGACGCGTTCACTTTTGGAATCGGTGACCGTCTTATTGGCAAACCGTGCCGTTATAGTCATTCCTGTAGGCCCAATTTTTGGCCAAAAGTCACTTTGGCCTAGACAACTTTTGATGGTCTCCTATGGAAGGTCTCATCCTGTCGGTCGCATAGACGCGTTCACTTTTGGAATCGGTGACCGTCTTATGGGCAAACCGTGCCGTTATAGTCATTCCTGTAGGCCCAATTTTGGGCCAAAAGTCACTTTGGCCTAGACAACTTTTGATGGTCTCCTATGGAAGGTCTCATCCTGTCGGTCGCATAGACGCGTTCACTTTTGGAATCGGTGACCGTCTTATGGGCAAACCGTGCCGTTATAGTCATTCCTGTAGGCCCAATTTTCGGCCAAAAGTCACTTTGGCCTAGACAACTTTTGATGGTCTCCTATGGAAGCTCACATCCTGCCGGTCGCATAGACGCATTCACTTTTGGAATCGGTTGCCGTCTTATCGGCAACCCGTGCCGTTAAGCTCATGCCCAAAAATGGGCCAAAAGGTGACTTTGGCCTAGACAACTTTTGATGGTCTCCTATGGAAGGTCTCATCCTGTCCGTCGCATAGACGCGTTCACTTTTGGAATCGGTGACCGTCTTATGGGCAAACCGTGCCGTTATATTCATTCCTGTAGGCCCAATTTTGGGCCAAAAGTCACTTTGGCCTAGACAACTTTTGATGGTCTCCTATGGAAGGTCTCATCCTGTCGGTCGCATAGACGCGTTCACTTTTGAAATCGGTGACCGTCTTATGGGCAAACCGTGCCGTTATAGTCATTCCTGTAGGCCCAATTTTGGGCCAAAAGTCACTTTGGCCTAGACAACTTTTGATGGTCTCCTATGGAAGGTCTCATCCTGTCGGTCGCATAGACGCGTTCACTTTTGGAATCGGTTGCCGTCTTATGGGCAAACCGTGCCGTTATAGTCATTCCTGTAGGCCCAATTTTGGGCCAAAAGTCACTTTGGCCTAGACAACTTTTGATGGTCTCCTATGGAAGGTCTCATCCTGTCGGTCGCATAGACGCATTCACTTTTGGAATCGGTTGCCGTCTTATCGGCAACCCGTGCCGTTAAGCTCATGCCCAAAAATGGGCCAAAAGGTGACTTTGGCCTAGACAACTTTTGATGGTCTCCTATGGAAGGTCTCATCCTGTCGGTCGCATAGACGCGTTCACTTTTGGAATCGGTGACCGTCTTATGGGCAAACCGTGCCGTTATAGTCATTCCTGTAGGCCCAATTTTGGGCCAAAAGTCACTTTGGCCTAGACAACTTTTGATGGTCTCCTATGGAAGGTCTCATCCTGTCGGTCGCATAAACGCGTTCACTTTTGGAATCGGTGACCGTCTTATGGGCAAACCGTGCCGTTATAGTCATTCCTGTAGGCCCAATTTTGGGCCAAAAGTCACTTTGGCCTAGACAACTTTTGATGGTCTCCTATGGAAGGTCTCATCCTGTCGGTCGCATAGACGCGTTCACTTTTGGAATCGGTGACCGTCTTATGGGCAAACCGTGCCGTTATAGTCATTCCTGTAGGCCCAATTTTGGGCCAAAAGTCACTTTGGCCTAGACAACTTTTGATGGTCTCCTATGGAAGGTCTCATCCTGTCGGTCGCATAGACGCGTTCACTTTTGGAATCGGTGACCGTCTTATGGGCAAACCGTGCCGTTATAGTCATTCCTGTAGGCCCAATTTTGGGCCAAAAGTCACTTTGGCCTAGACAACTTTTGATGGTCTCCTATGGAAGCTCACATCCTGCCGGTTGCATAGACGCATTCACTTTTGGAATCGGTTGCCGTCTTATCGGCAACCCGTGCCGTTAAGCTCATGCCCAAAAATTGGCCAAAATGTGACTTTGGCCTAGACAACTTTTGATGGTCTCCTATGGAAGGTCTCATCCTGTCGGTCGCATAGACGCGTTCACTTTTGGAATCGGTGACCGTCTTATGGGCAAACCGTGCCGTTATAGTCATTCCTGTAGGCCCAATTTTCGGCCAAAAGTCACTTTGGCCTAGACAACTTTTGATGGTCTCCTATGGAAGCTCACATCCTGCCGGTCGCATAGACGCATTCACTTTTGGAATCGGTTGCCGTCTTATCGGCAACCCGTGCCGTTAAGCTCATGCCCAAAAATGGGCCAAAAGGTGACTTTGGCCTAGACAACTTTTGATGGTCTCCTATGGAAGGTCTCATCCTGTCGGTCGCATAGACGCTTTCACTTTTGGAATCGGTGACCGTCTTATGGGCAAACCGTGCCGTTATAGTCATTCCTGTAGGCCCAATTTTGGGCCAAAAGTCACTTTGGCCTAGACAACTTTTGATGGTCTCCTATGGAAGCTCACATCCTGCCGGTCGCATAGACGCATTCACTTTTGGAATCGGTTGCCGTCTTATCGGCAACCCGTGCCGTTAAGCTCATGCCCAAAAATGGGCCAAAAGGTGACTTTGGCCTAGACAACTTTTGATGGTCTCCTATGGAAGGTCTCATCCTGTCGGTCGCATAGACGCGTTCACTTTTGGAATCGGTGACCGTCTTATTGGCAAACCGTGCCGTTATAGTCATTCCTGTAGGCCCAATTTTTGGCCAAAAGTCACTTTGGCCTAGACAACTTTTGATGGTCTCCTATGGAAGGTCTCATCCTGTCGGTCGCATAAACGCGTTCACTTTTGGAATCGGTGACCGTCTTATGGGCAAACCGTGCCGTTATAGTCATTCCTGTTGGCCCAATTTTGGGCCAAAAGTCACTTTGGCCTAGACAACTTTTGATGGTCTCCTATGGAAGGTCTCATCCTGTCGGTCGCATAGACGCGTTCACTTTTGGAATCGGTGACCGTCTTATGGGCAAACCGTGCCGTTATAGTCATTCCTGTAGGCCCAATTTTGGGCCAAAAGTCACTTTGGCCTAGACAA
This sequence comes from Gibbula magus, assembly GCA_936450465.1. Classification (NCBI taxonomy): domain Eukaryota; kingdom Metazoa; phylum Mollusca; class Gastropoda; order Trochida; family Trochidae; genus Gibbula; species Gibbula magus. Next base: position 627,674 of record OW388306.1, read on the forward strand.
CTTTTGATGGTCTCCTATGGAAGGTCTCATCCTGTCGGTCGCATAGACGCGTTCACTTTTGGAATCGGTGACCGTCTTATGGGCAAACCGTGCCGTTATAGTCATTCCTGTAGGCCCAATTTTGGGCCAAAAGTCACTTTGGCCTAGACAACTTTTGATGGTCTCCTATGGAAGCTCACATCCTGCCGGTTGCATAGACGCATTCACTTTTGGAATCGGTTGCCGTCTTATCGGCAACCCGTGCCGTTAAGCTCATGCCCAAAAATTGGCCAAAAGGTGACTTTGGCCTAGACAACTTTTGATGGTCTCCTATGGAAGGTCTCATCCTGTCGGTCGCATAGACGCGTTCACTTTTGGAATCGGTGACCGTCTTATGGGCAAACCGTGCCGTTATAGTCATTCCTGTAGGCCCAATTTTGGGCCAAAAGTCACTTTGGCCTAGACAACTTTTGATGGTCTCCTATGGAAGCTCACATCCTGCCGGTCGCATAGACGCATTCACTTTTGGAATCGGTTGCCGTCTTATCGGCAACCCGTGCCGTTAAGCTCATGCCCAAAAATGGGCCAAAAGGTGACTTTGGCCTAGACAACTTTTGATGGTCTCCTATGGAAGGTCTCATCCTGTCGGTCGCATAGACGCTTTCACTTTTGGAATCGGTGACCGTCTTATGGGCAAACCGTGCCGTTATAGTCATTCCTGTAGGCCCAATTTTGGGCCAAAAGTCACTTTGGCCTAGACAACTTTTGATGGTCTCCTATGGAAGCTCACATCCTGCCGGTCGCATAGACGCATTCACTTTTGGAATCGGTTGCCGTCTTATCGGCAACCCGTGCCGTTAAGCTCATGCCCAAAAATGGGCCAAAAGGTGACTTTGGCCTAGACAACTTTTGATGGTCTCCTATGGAAGGTCTCATCCTGTCGGTCGCATAGACGCGTTCACTTTTGGAATCGGTGACCGTCTTATTGGCAAACCGTGCCGTTATAGTCATTCCTGTAGGCCCAATTTTTGGCCAAAAGTCACTTTGGCCTAGACAACTTTTGATGGTCTCCTATGGAAGGTCTCATCCTGTCGGTCGCATAGACGCGTTCACTTTTGGAATCGGTGACCGTCTTATGGGCAAACCGTGCCGTTATAGTCATTCCTGTAGGCCCAATTTTGGGCCAAAAGTCACTTTGGCCTAGACAACTTTTGATGGTCTCCTATGGAAGGTCTCATCCTGTCGGTCGCATAGACGCGTTCACTTTTGGAATCGGTGACCGTCTTATGGGCAAACCGTGCCGTTATAGTCATTCCTGTAGGCCCAATTTTGGGCCAAAAGTCACTTTGGCCTAGACAACTTTTGATGGTCTCCTATGGAAGCTCACATCCTGCCGGTCGCATAGACGCATTCACTTTTGGAATCGGTTGCCGTCTTATCGGCAACCCGTGCCGTTAAGCTCATGCCCAAAAATGGGCCAAAAGGTGACTTTGGCCTAGACAACTTTTGATGGTCTCCTATGGAAGGTCTCATCCTGTCGGTCGCATAGACGCGTTCACTTTTGGAATCGGTGACCGTCTTATTGGCAAACCGTGCCGTTATAGTCATTCCTGTAGGCCCAATTTTTGGCCAAAAGTCACTTTGGCCTAGACAACTTTTGATGGTCTCCTATGGAAGGTCTCATCCTGTCGGTCGCATAGACGCGTTCACTTTTGGAATCGGTGACCGTCTTATGGGCAAACCGTGCCGTTATAGTCATTCCTGTAGGCCCAATTTTGGGCCAAAAGTCACTTTGGCCTAGACAACTTTTGATGGTCTCCTATGGAAGGTCTCATCCTGTCGGTCGCATAGACGCGTTCACTTTTGAAATCGGTGACCGTCTTATGGGCAAACCGTGCCGTTATAGTCATTCCTGTAGGCCCAATTTTGGGCCAAAAGTCACTTTGGCCTAGACAACTTTTGATGGTCTCCTATGGAAGGTCTCATCCTGTCGGTCGCATAGACGCGTTCACTTTTGGAATCGGTTGCCGTCTTATGGGCAAACCGTGCCGTTATAGTCATTCCTGTAGGCCCAATTTTGGGCCAAAAGTCACTTTGGCCTAGACAACTTTTGATGGTCTCCTATGGAAGGTCTCATCCTGTCGGTCGCATAGACGCATTCACTTTTGGAATCGGTTGCCGTCTTATCGGCAACCCGTGCCGTTAAGCTCATGCCCAAAAATGGGCCAAAAGGTGACTTTGGCCTAGACAACTTTTGATGGTCTCCTATGGAAGGTCTCATCCTGTCGGTCGCATAGACGCGTTCACTTTTGGAATCGGTGACCGTCTTATGGGCAAACCGTGCCGTTATAGTCATTCCTGTAGGCCCAATTTTGGGCCAAAAGTCACTTTGGCCTAGACAACTTTTGATGGTCTCCTATGGAAGGTCTCATCCTGTCGGTCGCATAAACGCGTTCACTTTTGGAATCGGTGACCGTCTTATGGGCAAACCGTGCCGTTATAGTCATTCCTGTAGGCCCAATTTTGGGCCAAAAGTCACTTTGGCCTAGACAACTTTTGATGGTCTCCTATGGAAGGTCTCATCCTGTCGGTCGCATAGACGCGTTCACTTTTGGAATCGGTGACCGTCTTATGGGCAAACCGTGCCGTTATAGTCATTGCTGTAGGCCCAATTTTGGGCCAAAAGTCACTTTGGCCTAGACAACTTTTGATGGTCTCCTATGGAAGGTCTCATCCTGTCGGTCGCATAGACGCGTTCACTTTTGGAATCGGTGACCGTCTTATGGGCAAACCGTGCCGTTATAGTCATTCCTGTAGGCCCAATTTTGGGCCAAAAGTCACTTTGGCCTAGACAACTTTTGATGGTCTCCTATGGAAGCTCACATCCTGCCGGTTGCATAGACGCATTCACTTTTGGAATCGGTTGCCGTCTTATCGGCAACCCGTGCCGTTAAGCTCATGCCCAAAAATTGGCCAAAAGGTGACTTTGGCCTAGACAACTTTTGATGGTCTCCTATGGAAGGTCTCATCCTGTCGGTCGCATAGACGCGTTCACTTTTGGAATCGGTGACCGTCTTATGGGCAAACCGTGCCGTTATAGTCATTCCTGTAGGCCCAATTTTGGGCCAAAAGTCACTTTGGCCTAGACAACTTTTGATGGTCTCCTATGGAAGCTCACATCCTGCCGGTCGCATAGACGCATTCACTTTTGGAATCGGTTGCCGTCTTATCGGCAACCCGTGCCGTTAAGCTCATGCCCAAAAATGGGCCAAAAGGTGACTTTGGCCTAGACAACTTTTGATGGTCTCCTATGGAAGGTCTCATCCTGTCGGTCGCATAGACGCGTTCACTTTTGGAATCGGTGACCGTCTTATGGGCAATCCGTGCCGTTATAGTCATTCCTGTAGGCCCAATTTTGGGCCAAAAGTCACTTTGGCCTAGACAACTTTTGATGGTCTCCTATGGAAGCTCACATCCTGCCGGTCGCATAGACGCATTCACTTTTGGAATCGGTTGCCGTCTTATCGGCAACCCGTGCCGTTAAGCTCATGCCCAAAAATGGGCCAAAATGTGACTTTGGCCTAGACAACTTTTGATGGTCTCCTATGGAAGGTCTCATCCTGTCGGTCGCATAGACGCGTTCACTTTTGGAATCGGTGACCGTCTTATTGGCAAACCGTGCCGTTATAGTCATTCCTGTAGGCCCAATTTTGGGCCAAAAGTCACTTTGGCCTAGACAACTTTTGATGGTCTCCTATGGAAGGTCTCATCCTGTCGGTCGCATAGACGCGTTCACTTTTGGAATCGGTGACCGTCTTATGGGCAAACCGTGCCGTTATAGTCATTCCTGTAGGCCCAATTTTGGGCCAAAAGTCACTTTGGCCTAGACAACTTTTGATGGTCTCCTATGGAAGGTCTCATCCTGTCGGTCGCATAGACGCGTTCACTTTTGGAATCGGTGACCGTCTTATGGGCAAACCGTGCCGTTATAGTCATTCCTGTAGGCCCAATTTTGGGCCAAAAGTCACTTTGGCCTAGACAACTTTTGATGGTCTCCTATGGAAGCTCACATCCTGCCGGTCGCATAGACGCATTCACTTTTGGAATCGGTTGCCGTCTTATCGGCAACCCGTGCCGTTAAGCTCATGCCCAAAAATGGGCCAAAAGGTGACTTTGGCCTAGACAACTTTTGATGGTCTCCTATGGAAGGTCTCATCCTGTCGGTCGCATAGACGCGTTCACTTTTGGAATCGGTGACCGTCTTATGGGCAAACCGTGCCGTTATAGTCATTCCTGTAGGCCCAATTTTGGGCCAAAAGTCACTTTGGCCTAGACAACTTTTGATGGTCTCCTATGGAAGGTCTCATCCTGTCGGTCGCATAGACGCATTCACTTTTGGAATCGGTTGCCGTCTTATCGGCAACCCGTGCCGTTAAGCTCATGCCCAAAAATGGGCCAAAAGGTGACTTTGGCCTAGACAACTTTTGATGGTCTCCTATGGAAGGTCTCATCCTGTCGGTCGCATAGACGCGTTCACTTTTGGAATCGGTGACCGTCTTATGGGCAAACCGTGCCGTTATAGTCATTCCTGTAGGCCCAATTTTCGGCCAAAAGTCACTTTGGCCTAGACAACTTTTGATGGTCTCCTATGGAAGCTCACATCCTGCCGGTCGCATAGACGCATTCACTTTTGGAATCGGTTGCCGTCTTATCGGCAACCCGTGCCGTTAAGCTCATGCCCAAAAATGGGCCAAAAGGTGACTTTGGCCTAGACAACTTTTGATGGTCTCCTATGGAAGGTCTCATCCTGTCGGTCGCATAGACGCGTTCACTTTTGGAATCGGTGACCGTCTTATGGGCAAACCGTGCCGTTATAGTCATTCCTGTAGGCCCAATTTTGGGCCAAAAGTCACTTTGGCCTAGACAACTTTTGATGGTCTCCTATGGAAGGTCTCATCCTGTCGGTCGCATAGACGCATTCACTTTTGGAATCGGTTGCCGTCTTATCGGCAACCCGTGCCGTTAAGCTCATGCCCAAAAATGGGCCAAAAGGTGACTTTGGCCTAGACAACTTTTGATGGTCTCCTTTGGAAGGTCTCATCCTGTCGGTCGCATAGACGCGTTCACTTTTGGAATCGGTGACCGTCTTATGGGCAAACCGTGCCGTTATAGTCATTCCTGTAGGCCCAATTTTGGGCCAAAAGTCACTTTGGCCTAGACAACTTTTGATGGTCTCCTATGGAAGGTCTCATCCTGTCGGTCGCATAGACGCGTTCACTTTTGGAATCGGTGACCGTCTTATGGGCAAACCGTGCCGTTATAGTCATTCCTGTAGGCCCAATTTTGGGCCAAAAGTCACTTTGGCCTAGACAACTTTTGATGGTCTCCTATGGAAGCTCACATCCTGCCGGTCGCATAGACGCATTCACTTTTGGAATCGGTTGCCGTCTTATCGGCAACCCGTGCCGTTAAGCTCATGCCCAAAAATGGGCCAAAAGGTGACTTTGGCCTAGACAACTTTTGATGGTCTCCTATGGAAGGTCTCATCCTGTCGGTCGCATAGACGCGTTCACTTTTGGAATCGGTGACCGTCTTATGGGCAAACCGTGCCGTTATAGTCATTCCTGTAGGCCCAAATTTGGGCCAAAAGTCACTTTGGCCTAGACAACTTTTGATGGTCTCCTATGGAAGCTCACATCCTGCCGGTCGCATAGACGCATTCACTTTTGGTATCGGTTGCCGTCTTATCGGCAACCCGTGCCGTTAAGCTCATGCCCAAAAATGGGCCAAAAGGTGACTTTGGCCTAGACAACTTTTGATGGTCTCCTATGGAAGGTCTCATCCTGTCGGTCGCATAGACGCGTTCACTTTTGGAATCGGTGACCGTCTTATTGGCAAACCGTGCCGTTATAGTCATTCCTGTAGGCCCAATTTTTGGCCAAAAGTCACTTTGGCCTAGACAACTTTTGATGGTCTCCTATGGAAGGTCTCATCCTGTCGGTCGCATAGACGCGTTCACTTTTGGAATCGGTGACCGTCTTATGGGCAAACCGTGCCGTTATAGTCATTCCTGTAGGCCCAATTTTGGGCCAAAAGTCACTTTGGCCTAGACAACTTTTGATGGTCTCCTATGGAAGCTCACATCCTGCCGGTCGCATAGACGCATTCACTTTTGGAATCGGTTGCCGTCTTATCGGCAACCCGTGCCGCTAAGCTCATGCCCAAAAATGGGCCAAAAGGTGACTTTGGCCTAGACAACTTTTGATGGTCTCCTATGGAAGGTCTCATCCTGTCGGTCGCATAGACGCGTTCACTTTTGGAATCGGTGACCGTCTTATGGGCAAACCGTGCCGTTATAGTCATTCCTGTAGGCCCAATTTTGGGCCAAAAGTCACTTTGGCCTAGACAACTTTTGATGGTCTCCTATGGAAGGTCTCATCCTGTCGGTCGCATAGACGCATTCACTTTTGGAATCGGTTGCCGTCTTATCGGCAACCCGTGCCGTTAAGCTCATGCCCAAAAATGGGCCAAAAGGTGACTTTGGCCTAGACAACTTTTGATGGTCTCCTATGGAAGGTCTCATCCTGTCGGTCGCATAGACGCGTTCACTTTTGGAATCGGTGACCGTCTTATGGGCAAACCGTGCCGTTATAGTCATTCCTGTAGGCCCAATTTTGGGCCAAAAGGTGACTTTGGCCTAGACAACTTTTGATGGTCTCCTATGGAAGGTCTCATCCTGTCGGTCGCATAGACGCGTTCACTTTTGGAATCGGTGACCGTCTTATGGGCAAACCGTGCCGTTATAGTCATTCCTGTAGGCCCAATTTTGGGCCAAAAGTCACTTTGGCCTAGACAACTTTTGATGGTCTCCTATGGAAGCTCACATCCTGCCGGTCGCATAGACGCATTCACTTTTGGAATCGTTTGCCGTCTTATCGGCAACCCGTGCCGTTAAGCTCATGCCCAAAAATGGGCCAAAAGGTGACTTTGGCCTAGACAACTTTTGATGGTCTCCTATGGAAGGTCTCATCCTGTCGGTCGCATAGACGCGTTCACTTTTGGAATCGGTGACCGTCTTATGGGCAAACCGTGCGGTTATAGTCATTCCTGTAGGCCAAATTTTGGGCCAAAAGTCACTTTGGCCTAGACAACTTTTGATGGTCTCCTATGGAAGGTCTCATCCTGTCGGTCGCATAGACGCGTTCACTTTTGGAATCGGTGACCGTCTTATGGGCAAACCGTGCCGTTATAGTCATTCCTGTAGGCCCAATTTTGGGCCAAAAGTCACTTTGGCCTAGACAACTTTTGATGGTCTCCTATGGAAGCTCACATCCTGCCGGTCGCATAGACGCATTCACTTTTGGAATCGGTTGCCGTCTTATCGGCAACCCGTGCCGTTAAGCTCATGCCCAAAAATGGGCCAAAAGGTGACTTTGGCCTAGACAACTTTTGATGGTCTCCTATGGAAGGTCTCATCCTGTCGGTCGCATAGACGCGTTCACTTTTGGAATCGGTGACCGTCTTATGGGCAAACCGTGCCGTTATAGTCATTCCTGTAGGCCCAATTTTGGGCCAAAAGTCACTTTGGCCTAGACAACTTTTGATGGTCTCCTATGGAAGGTCTCATCCTGTCGGTCGCATAGTCGCGTTCACTTTTGGAATCGGTGACCGTCTTATGGGCAAACCGTGCCGTTATAGTCATTCCTGTAGGCCCAATTTTGGGCCAAAAGTCACTTTGGCCTAGACAACTTTTGATGGTCTCCTATGGAAGCTCACATCCTGCCGGTCGCATAGACGCATTCACTTTTGGAATCGGTTGCCGTCTTATCGGCAACCCGTGCCGTTAAGCTCATGCTCAAAAATGGGCCAAAAGGTGACTTTGGCCTAGACAACTTTTGATGGTCTCCTATGGAAGGTCTCATCCTGTCGGTCGCATAGACGCGTTCACTTTTGGAATCGGTGACCGTCTTATGGGCAAACCGTGCCGTTATAGTCATTCCTGTAGGCCCAATTTTGGGCCAAAAGTCACTTTGGCCTAGACAACTTTTGATGGTCTCCTATGGAAGGTCTCATCCTGTCGGTCGCATAGACGCGTTCACTTTTGGAATCGGTGACCGTCTTATGGGCAAACCGTGCCGTTATAGTCATTCTTGTAGGCCCAATTTTGGGCCAAAAGTCACTTTGGCCTAGACAACTTTTGATGGTCTCCTATGGAAGCTCACATCCTGCCGGTCGCATAGACGCATTCACTTTTGGAATTGGTTGCCGTCTTATCGGCAACCCGTGCCGTTAAGCTCATGCCCAAAAATGGGCCAAAAGGTGACTTTGGCCTAGACAACTTTTGATGGTCTCCTATGGAAGGTCTCATCCTGTCGGTCGCATAGACGCGTTCACTTTTGGAATCGGTGACCGTCTTATGGGCAAACCGTGCCGTTATAGTCATTCCTGTAGGCCCAATTTTGGGCCAAAAGTCACTTTGGCCTAGACAACTTTTGATGGTCTCCTATGGAAGGTCTCATCCTGTCGGTCGCATAGACGCGTTCACTTTTGGAATCGGTGACCGTCTTATGGGCAAACCGTGCCGTTATAGTCATTCCTGTAGGCCCAATTTTGGGCCAAAAGTCACTTTGGCCTAGACAACTTTTGATGGTCTCCTATGGAAGCTCACATCCTGCCGGTCGCATAGACGCATTCACTTTTGGAATCGGTTGCCGTCTTATCGGCAACCCGTGCCGTTAAGCTCATGCCCAAAAATGGGCCAAAAGGTGACTTTGGCCTAGACAACTTTTGATGGTCTCCTATGGAAGGTCTCATCCTGTCGGTCGCATAGACGCGTTCACTTTTGGAATCGGTGACCGTCTTATGGGCAAACCGTGCCGTTATAGTCATTCCTGTAGGCCCAATTTTGGGCCAAAAGTCACTTTGGCCTAGACAACTTTTGATGGTCTCCTATGGAAGGTCTCATCCTGTCGGTCGCATAGACGCGTTCACTTTTGGAATCGGTGACCGTCTTATGGGCAAACCGTGCCGTTATAGTCATTCCTGTAGGCCCAATTTTGGGCCAAAAGTCACTTTGGCCTAGACAACTTTTGATGGTCTCCTATGGAAGGTCTCATCCTGTCGGTCGCATAGACGCGTTCACTTTTGGAATCGGTGACCGTCTTATGGGCAAACCGTGCCGTTATAGTCATTCCTGTAGGCCCAATTTTGGGCCAAAAGTCACTTTGGCCTAGACAACTTTTGATGGTCTCCTATGGAAGCTCACATCCTGCCGGTCGCATAGACGCATTCACTTTTGGAATCGGTTGCCGTCTTATCGGCAACCCGTGCCGTCAAGCTCATGCCCAAAAATGGGCCAAAAGGTGACTTTGGCCTAGACAACTTTTGATGGTCTCCTATGGAAGGTCTCATCCTGTCGGTCGCATAGACGCGTTCACTTTTGGAATCGGTGACCGTCTTATGGGCAAACCGTGCCGTTATAGTCATTCCTGTAGGCCCAATTTTGGGCCAAAAGTCACTTTGGCCTAGACAACTTTTGATGGTCTCCTATGGAAGGTCTCATCCTGTCGGTCGCATAGACGCATTCACTTTTGGAATCGGTTGCCGTCTTATCGGCAACCCGTGCCGTTAAGCTCATGCCCAAAAATGGGCCAAAAGGTGACTTTGGCCTAGACAACTTTTGATGGTCTCCTATGGAAGGTCTCATCCTGTCGGTCGCATAGACGCGTTCACTTTTGGAATCGGTGACCGTCTTATGGGCAAACCGTGCCGTTATAGTCATTCCTGTAGGCCCAATTTTGGGCCAAAAGTCACTTTGGCCTAGACAACTTTTGATGGTCTCCTATGGAAGGTCTCATCCTGTCGGTCGCATAGACGCGTTCACTTTTGGAATCGGTGACCGTCTTATGGGCAAACCGTGCCGTTATAGTCATTCCTGTAGGCCCAATTTTGGGCCAAAAATCACTTTGGCCTAGACAACTTTTGATGGTCTCCTATGGAAGCTCACATCCTGCCGGTCGCATAGACGCATTCACTTTTGGAATCGGTTGCCGTCTTATCGGCAACCCGTGCCGTTAAGCTCATGCCCAAAAATGGGCCAAAAGGTGACTTTGGCCTAGACAACTTTTGATGGTCTCCTATGGAAGGTCTCATCCTGTCGGTCGCATAGACGCGTTCACTTTTGGAATCGGTGACCGTCTTATGGGCAAACCGTGCCGTTATAGTCATTCCTGTAGGCCCAATTTTGGGCCAAAAGTCACTTTGGCCTAGACAACTTTTGATGGTCTCCTATGGAAGCTCACATCCTGCCGGTCGCATAGACGCATTCACTTTTGGAATCGGTTGCCGTCTTATCGGCAACCCGTGCCGTTAAGCTCATGCCCAAAAATGGGCCAAAAGGTGACTTTGGCCTAGACAACTTTTGATGGTCTCCTATGGAAGGTCTCATCCTGTCGGTCGCATAGACGCGTTCACTTTTGGAATCGGTGACCGTCTTATTGGCAAACCGTGCCGTTATAGTCATTCCTGTAGGCCCAATTTTTGGCCAAAAGTCACTTTGGCCTAGACAACTTTTGATGGTCTCCTATGGAAGGTCTCATCCTGTCGGTCGCATAGACGCGTTCACTTTTGGAATCGGTGACCGTCTTATGGGCAAACCGTGCCGTTTTAGTCATTCCTGTAGGCCCAATTTTGGGCCAAAAGTCACTTTGGCCTAGACAACTTTTGATGGTCTCCTATGGAAGCTCACATCCTGCCGGTCGCATAGACGCATTCACTTTTGGAATCGGTTGCCGTCTTATCGGCAACCCGTGCCGTTAAGCTCATGCCCAAAAATGGGCCAAAAGGTGACTTTGGCCTAGACAACTTTTGATGGTCTCCTATGGAAGGTCTCATCCTGTCGGTCGCATAGACGCGTTCACTTTTGGAATCGGTGACCGTCTTATGGGCAAACCGTGCCGTTATAGTCATTCCTGTAGGCCCAATTTTGGGCCAAAAGTCACTTTGGCCTAGACAACTTTTGATGGTCTCCTATGGAAGGTCTCATCCTGTCGGTCGCATAGACGCATTCACTTTTGGAATCGGTTGCCGTCTTATCGGCAACCCGTGCCGTTAAGCTCATGCCCAAAAATGGGCCAAAAGGTGACTTTGGCCTAGACAACTTTTGATGGTCTCCTATGGAAGGTCTCATCCTGTCGGTCGCATAGACGCGTTCACTTTTGGAATCGGTGACCGTCTTATGGGCAAACCGTGCCGTTATAGTCATTCCTGTAGGCCCAATTTTGGGCCAAAAGGTGACTTTGGCCTAGACAACTTTTGATGGTCTCCTATGGAAGGTCTCATCCTGTCGGTCGCATAGACGCGTTCACTTTTGGAATCGGTGACCGTCTTATGGGCAAACCGTGCCGTTATAGTCATTCCTGTAGGCCCAATTTTGGGCCAAAAGTCACTTTGGCCTAGACAACTTTTGATGGTCTCCTATGGAAGCTCACATCCTGCCGGTCGCATAGACGCATTCACTTTTGGAATCGGTTGCCGTCTTATCGGCAACCCGTGCCGTTAAGCTCATGCCCAAAAATGGGCCAAAAGGTGACTTTGGCCTAGACAACTTTTGATGGTCTCCTATGGAAGGTCTCATCCTGTCGGTCGCATAGACGCGTTCACTTTTGGAATCGGTGACCGTCTTATGGGCAAACCGTGCGGTTATAGTCATTCCTGTAGGCCAAATTTTGGGCCAAAAGTCACTTTGGCCTAGACAACTTTTGATGGTCTCCTATGGAAGGTCTCATCCTGTCGGTCGCATAGACGCGTTCACTTTTGGAATCGGTGACCGTCTTATGGGCAAACCGTGCCGTTATAGTCATTCCTGTAGGCCCAATTTTGGGCCAAAAGTCACTTTGGCCTAGACAACTTTTGATGGTCTCCTATGGAAGCTCACATCCTGCCGGTCGCATAGACGCATTCACTTTTGGAATCGGTTGCCGTCTTATCGGCAACCCGTGCCGTTAAGCTCATGCCCAAAAATGGGCCAAAAGGTGACTTTGGCCTAGACAACTTTTGATGGTCTCCTATGGAAGGTCTCATCCTGTCGGTCGCATAGACGCGTTCACTTTTGGAATCGGTGACCGTCTTATTGGCAAACCGTGCCGTTATAGTCATTCCTGTAGGCCCAATTTTTGGCCAAAAGTCACTTTGGCCTAGACAACTTTTGATGGTCTCCTATGGAAGGTCTCATCCTGTCGGTCGCATAGACGCGTTCACTTTTGGAATCGGTGACCGTCTTATGGGCAAACCGTGCCGTTATAGTCATTCCTGTAGGCCCAATTTTGGGCCAAAAGTCACTTTGGCCTAGACAACTTTTGATGGTCTCCTATGGAAGCTCACATCCTGCCGGTCGCATAGACGCATTCACTTTTGGAATCGGTTGCCGTCTTATCGGCAACCCGTGCCGTTAAGCTCATGCCCAAAAATGGGCCAAAAGGTGACTTTGGCCTAGACAACTTTTGATGGTCTCCTATGGAAGGTCTCATCCTGTCGGTCGCATAGACGCGTTCACTTTTGGAATCGGTGACCGTCTTATGGGCAAACCGTGCCGTTATAGTCATTCCTGTAGGCCCAATTTTGGGCCAAAAGTCACTTTGGCCTAGACAACTTTTGATGGTCTCCTATGGAAGGTCTCATCCTGTCGGTCGCATAGACGCGTTCACTTTTGGAATCGGTTGCCGTCTTATCGGCAACCCGTGCCGTTAAGCTCATGCCCAAAAATGGGCCAAAAGGTGACTTTGGCCTAGACAACTTTTGATGGTCTCCTATGGAAGGTCTCATCCTGTCGGTCGCATAGACGCGTTCACTTTTGGAATCGGTGACCGTCTTATGGGCAAACCGTGCCGTTATAGTCATTCCTGTAGGCCCAATTTTGGGCCAAAAGGTGACTTTGGCCTAGACAACTTTTGATGGTCTCCTATGGAAGGTCTCATCCTGTCGGTCGCATAGACGCGTTCACTTTTGGAATCGGTGACCGTCTTATGGGCAAACCGTGCCGTTATAGTCATTCCTGTAGGCCCAATTTAGGGCCAAAAGTCACTTTGGCCTAGACAACTTTTGATGGTCTCCTATGGAAGCTCACATCCTGCCGGTCGCATAGACGCATTCACTTTTGGAATCGGTTGCCGTCTTATCGGCAACCCGTGCCGTTAAGCTCATGCCCAAAAATGGGCCAAAAGGTGACTTTGGCCTAGACAACTTTTGATGGTCTCCTATGGAAGGTCTCATCCTGTCGGTCGCATAGACGCGTTCACTTTTGGAATCGGTGACCGTCTTATGGGCAAACCGTGCGGTTATAGTCATTCCTGTAGGCCAAATTTTGGGCCAAAAGTCACTTTGGCCTAGACAACTTTTGATGGTCTCCTATGGAAGGTCTCATCCTGTCGGTCGCATAGACGCGTTCACTTTTGGAATCGGTGACCGTCTTATGGGCAAACCGTGCCGTTATAGTCATTCCTGTAGGCCCAATTTTGGGCCAAAAGTCACTTTGGCCTAGACAACTTTTGATGGTCTCCTATGGAAGCTCACATCCTGCCGGTCGCATAGACGCATTCACTTTTGGAATCGGTTGCCGTCTTATCGGCAACCCGTGCCGTTAAGCTCATGCCCAAAAATTGGCCAAAAGGTGACTTTGGCCTAGACAACTTTTGATGGTCTCCTATGGAAGGTCTCATCCTGTTGGTCGCATAGACGCGTTCACTTTTGGAATCGGTGACCGTCTTATGGGCAAACCGTGCCGTTATAGTCATTCCTGTAGGCCCAATTTTGGGCCAAAAGTCACTTTGGCCTAGACAACTTTTGATGGTCTCCTATGGAAGGTCTCATCCTGTCGGTCGCATAGTCGCGTTCACTTTTGGAATCGGTGACCGTCTTATGGGCAAACCGTGCCGTTATAGTCATTCCTGTAGGCCCAATTTTGGGCCAAAAGTCACTTTGGCCTAGACAACTTTTGATGGTCTCCTATGGAAGCTCACATCCTGCCGGTCGCATAGACGCATTCACTTTTGGAATCGGTTGCCGTCTTATCGGCAACCCGTGCCGTTAAGCTCATGCTCAAAAATGGGCCAAAAGGTGACTTTGGCCTAGACAACTTTTGATGGTCTCCTATGGAAGGTCTCATCCTGTCGGTCGCATAGACGCGTTCACTTTTGTAATCGGTGACCGTCTTATGGGCAAACCGTGCCGTTATAGTCATTCCTGTAGGCCCAATTTTGGGCCAAAAGTCACTTTGGCCTAGACAACTTTTGATGGTCTCCTATGGAAGGTCTCATCCTGTCGGTCGCATAGACGCGTTCACTTTTGGAATCGGTGACCGTCTTATGGGCAAACCGTGCCGTTATAGTCATTCTTGTAGGCCCAATTTTGGGCCAAAAGTCACTTTGGCCTAGACAACTTTTGATGGTCTCCTATGGAAGCTCACATCCTGCCGGTCGCATAGACGCATTCACTTTTGGAATCGGTTGCCGTCTTATCGGCAACCCGTGCCGTTAAGCTCATGCCCAAAAATGGGCCAAAAGGTGACTTTGGCCTAGACAACTTTTGATGGTCTCCTATGGAAGGTCTCATCCTGTCGGTCGCATAGACGCGTTCACTTTTGGAATCGGTGACCGTCTTATGGGCAAACCGTGCCGTTATAGTCATTCCTGTAGGCCCAATTTTGGGCCAAAAGTCACTTTGGCCTAGACAACTTTTGATGGTCTCCTATGGAAGGTCTCATCCTGTCGGTCGCATAGACGCGTTCACTTTTGGAATCGGTGACCGTCTTATGGGCAAACCGTGCCGTTATAGTCATTCCTGTAGGCCCAATTTTGGGCCAAAAGTCACTTTGGCCTAGACAACTTTTGATGGTCTCCTATGGAAGGTCTCATCCTGTCGGTCGCATAGACGCATTCACTTTTGGAATCGGTTGCCGTCTTATCGGCAACCCGTGCCGTTAAGCTCATGCCCAAAAATGGGCCAAAAGGTGACTTTGGCCTAGACAACTTTTGATGGTCTCCTATGGAAGGTCTCATCCTGTCGGTCGCATAGACGCGTTCACTTTTGGAATCGGTGACCGTCTTATGGGCAAACCGTGCCGTTATAGTCATTCCTGTAGGCCCAATTTTTGGCCAAAAGTCACTTTGGCCTAGACAACTTTTGATGGTCTCCTATGGAAGGTCTCATCCTGTCGGTCGCATAAACGCGTTCACTTTTGGAATCGGTGACCGTCTTATGGGCAAACCGTGCCGTTATAGTCATTCCTGTAGGCCCAATTTTGGGCCAAAAGTCACTTTGGCCTAGACAACTTTTGATGGTCTCCTATGGAAGGTCTCATCCTGTCGGTCGCATAGACGCGTTCACTTTTGGAATCGGTGACCGTCTTATGGGCAAACCGTGCCGTTATAGTCATTCCTGTAGGCCCAATTTTGGGCCAAAAGTCACTTTGGCCTAGACAACTTTTGATGGTCTCCTATGGAAGGTCTCATCCTGTCGGTCGCATAGACGCATTCACTTTTGGAATCGGTTGCCGTCTTATCGGCAACCCGTGCCGTTAAGCTCATGCCCAAAAATGGGCCAAAAGGTGACTTTGGCCTAGACAACTTTTGATGGTCTCCTATGGAAGGTCTCATCCTGTCGGTCGCATAGACGCGTTCACTTTTGGAATCGGTGACCGTCTTATGGGCAAACCGTGCCGTTATAGTCATTCCTGTAGGCCCAATTTTGGGCCAAAAGTCACTTTGGCCTAGACAACTTTTGATGGTCTCCTATGGAAGGTCTCATCCTGTCGGTCGCATAAACGCGTTCACTTTTGGAATCGGTGACCGTCTTATGGGCAAACCGTGCCGTTATAGTCATTCCTGTAGGCCCAATTTTGGGCCAAAAGTCACTTTGGCCTAGACAACTTTTGATGGTCTCCTATGGAATCTCACATCCTGCCGGTCGCATAGACACATTCACTTTTGGAATCGGTTGCCGTCTTATCGGCAACCCGTGCCGTTAAGCTCATGCCCAAAAATGGGCCAAAAGGTGACTTTGGCCTAGACAACTTTTGATGGTCTCCTATGGAAGGTCTCATCCTGTCGGTCGCATAGACGCGTTCACTTTTGGAATCGGTGACCGTCTTATGGGCAAACCGTGCCGTTATAGTCATTCCTGTAGGCCCAATTTTGGGCCAAAAGTCACTTTGGCCTAGACAACTTTTGATGGTCTCCTATGGAAGCTCACATCCTGCCGGTCGCATAGACGCATTCACTTTTGGAATCGGTTGCCGTCTTATCGGCAACCCGTGCCGTTAAGCTCATGCCCAAAAATGGGCCAAAAGGTGACTTTGGCCTAGACAACTTTTGATGGTCTCCTATGGAAGGTCTCATCCTGTCGGTCGCATAGACGCGTTCACTTTTGGAATCGGTGACCGTCTTATTGGCAAACCGTGCCGTTATAGTCATTCCTGTAGGCCCAATTTTTGGCCAAAAGTCACTTTGGCCTAGACAACTTTTGATGGTCTCCTATGGAAGGTCTCATCCTGTCGGTCGCATAGACGCGTTCACTTTTGGAATCGGTGACCGTCTTATGGGCAAACCGTGCCGTTATAGTCATTCCTGTAGGCCCAATTTTGGGCCAAAAGTCACTTTGGCCTAGACAACTTTTGATGGTCTCCTATGGAAGGTCTCATCCTGTCGGTCGCATAGACGCGTTCACTTTTGGAATCGGTGACCGTCTTATGGGCAAACCGTGCCGTTATAGTCATTCCTGTAGGCCCAATTTTGGGCCAAAAGTCACTTTGGCCTAGACAACTTTTGATGGTCTCCTATGGAAGCTCACATCCTGCCGGTCGCATAGACGCATTCACTTTTGGAATCGGTTGCCGTCTTATCGGCAACCCGTGCCGTTAAGCTCATGCCCAAAAATGGGCCAAAAGGTGACTTTGGCCTAGACAACTTTTGATGGTCTCCTATGGAAGGTCTCATCCTGTCGGTCGCATAGACGCGTTCACTTTTGGAATCGGTGACCGTCTTATGGGCAAACCGTGCCGTTATAGTCATTCCTGTAGGCCCAATTTTGGGCCAAAAGTCACTTTGGCCTAGACAACTTTTGATGGTCTCCTATGGAAGGTCTCATCCTGTCGGTCGCATAAACGCGTTCACTTTTGGAATCGGTGACCGTCTTATGGGCAAACCGTGCCGTTATAGTCATTCCTGTAGGCCCAATTTTGGGCCAAAAGTCACTTTGGCCTAGACAACTTTTGATGGTCTCCTATGGAATCTCACATCCTGCCGGTCGCATAGACACATTCACTTTTGGAATCGGTTGCCGTCTTATCGGCAACCCGTGCCGTTAAGCTCATGCCCAAAAATGGGCCAAAAGGTGACTTTGGCCTAGACAACTTTTGATGGTCTCCTATGGAAGGTCTCATCCTGTCGGTCGCATAGACGCGTTCACTTTTGGAATCGGTGACCGTCTTATGGGCAAACCGTGCCGTTTTAGTCATTCCTGTAGGCCCAATTTTGGGCCAAAAGTCACTTTGGCCTAGACAACTTTTGATGGTCTCCTATGGAAGCTCACATCCTGCCGGTCGCATAGACGCATTCACTTTTGGAATCGGTTGCCGTCTTATCGGCAACCCGTGCCGTTAAGCTCATGCCCAAAAATGGGCCAAAAGGTGACTTTGGCCTAGACAACTTTTGATGGTCTCCTATGGAAGGTCTCATCCTGTCGGTCGCATAGACGCGTTCACTTTTGGAATCGGTGACCGTCTTATTGGCAAACCGTGCCGTTATAGTCATTCCTGTAGGCCCAATTTTTGGCCAAAAGTCACTTTGGCCTAGACAACTTTTGATGGTCTCCTATGGAAGGTCTCATCCTGTCGGTCGCATAGACGCGTTCACTTTTGGAATCGGTGACCGTCTTATGGGCAAACCGTGCCGTTATAGTCATTCCTGTAGGCCCAATTTTGGGCCAAAAGTCACTTTGGCCTAGACAACTTTTGATGGTCTCCTATGGAAGGTCTCATCCTGTCGGTCGCATAGACGCGTTCACTTTTGGAATCGGTGACCGTCTTATGGGCAAACCGTGCCGTTATAGTCATTCCTGTAGGCCCAATTTTGGGCCAAAAGTCACTTTGGCCTAGACAACTTTTGATGGTCTCCTATGGAAGCTCACATCCTGCCGGTCGCATAGACGCATTCACTTTTGGAATCGGTTGCCGTCTTATCGGCAACCCGTGCCGTTAAGCTCATGCCCAAAAATGGGCCAAAAGGTGACTTTGGCCTAGACAACTTTTGATGGTCTCCTATGGAAGGTCTCATCCTGTCGGTCGCATAGACGCGTTCACTTTTGGAATCGGTGACCGTCTTATGGGCAAACCGTGCCGTTATAGTCATTCCTGTAGGCCCAATTTTGGGCCAAAAGTCACTTTGGCCTAGACAACTTTTGATGGTCTCCTATGGAAGGTCTCATCCTGTCGGTCGCATAGACGCATTCACTTTTGGAATCGGTTGCCGTCTTATCGGCAACCCGTGCCGTTAAGCTCATGCCCAAAAATGGGCCAAAAGGTGACTTTGGCCTAGACAACTTTTGATGGTCTCCTATGGAAGGTCTCATCCTGTCGGTCGCATAGACGCGTTCACTTTTGGAATCGGTGACCGTCTTATGGGCAAACCGTGCCGTTATAGTCATTCCTGTAGGCCCAATTTTGGGCCAAAAGTCACTTTGGCCTAGACAACTTTTGATGGTCTCCTATGGAAGCTCACATCCTGCCGGTCGCATAGACGCATTCACTTTTGGAATCGGTTGCCGTCTTATCGGCAACCCGTGCCGTTAAGCTCATGCCCAAAAATGGGCCAAAAGGTGACTTTGGCCTAGACAACTTTTGATGGTCTCCTATGGAAGGTCTCATCCTGTCGGTCGCATAGACGCGTTCACTTTTGGAATCGGTGACCGTCTTATGGGCAAACCGTGCCGTTATAGTCATTCCTGTAGGCCCAATTTTGGGCCAAAAGTCACTTTGGCCTAGACAACTTTTGATGGTCTCCTATGGAAGCTCACATCCTGCCGGTCGCATAGACGCATTCACTTTTGGAATCGGTTGCCGTCTTATCGGCAACCCGTGCCGTTAAGCTCATGCCCAAAAATGGGCCAAAAGGTGACTTTGGCCTAGACAACTTTTGATGGTCTCCTATGGAAGGTCTCATCCTGTCGGTCGCATAGACGCGTTCACTTTTGGAATCGGTGACCGTCTTATGGGCAAACCGTGCCGTTATAGTCATTCCTGTAAGCCCAATTTTGGGCCAAAAGTCACTTTGGCCTAGACAACTTTTGATGGTCTCCTATGGAAGCTCACATCCTGCCGGTCGCATAGACGCATTCACTTTTGGAATCGGTTGCCGTCTTATCGGCAACCCGTGCCGTTAAGCTCATGCCCAAAAATGGGCCAAAAGGTGACTTTGGCCTAGACAACTTTTGATGGTCTCCTATGGAAGGTCTCATCCTGTCGGTCGCATAGACGCGTTCACTTTTGGAATCGGTGACCGTCTTATTGGCAAACCGTGCCGTTATAGTCATTCCTGTAGGCCCAATTTTTGGCCAAAAGTCACTTTGGCCTAGACAACTTTTGATGGTCTCCTATGGAAGGTCTCATCCTGTCGGTCGCATAGACGCGTTCACTTTTGGAATCGGTGACCGTCTTATGGGCAAACTGTGCCGTTATAGTCATTCCTGTAGGCCCAATTTTGGGCCAAAAGTCACTTTGGCCTAGACAACTTTTGATGGTCTCCTATGGAAGGTCTCATCCTGTCGGTCGCATAGACGCGTTCACTTTTGGAATCGGTGACCGTCTTATGGGCAAACCGTGCCGTTATAGTCATTCCTGTAGGCCCAATTTTGGGCCAAAAGTCACTTTGGCCTAGACAACTTTTGATGGTCTCCTATGGAAGCTCACATCCTGCCGGTCGCATAGACGCATTCACTTTTGGAATCGGTTGCCGTCTTATCGGCAACCCGTGCCGTTAAGCTCATGCCCAAAAATGGGCCAAAAGGTGACTTTGGCCTAGACAACTTTTGATGGTCTCCTATGGAAGGTCTCATCCTGTCGGTCGCATAGACGCGTTCACTTTTGGAATCGGTGACCGTCTTATGGGCAAACCGTGCCGTTATAGTCATTCCTGTAGGCCCAATTTTGGGCCAAAAGTCACTTTGGCCTAGACAACTTTTGATGGTCTCCTATGGAAGGTCTCATCCTGTCGGTCGCATAGACGCATTCACTTTTGGAATCGGTTGCCGTCTTATCGGCAACCCGTGCCGTTAAGCTCATGCCCAAAAATGGGCCAAAAGGTGACTTTGGCCTAGACAACTTTTGATGGTCTCCTATGGAAGGTCTCATCCTGTCGGTCGCATAGACGCGTTCACTTTTGGAATCGGTGACCGTCTTATGGGCAAACCGTGCCGTTATAGTCATTCCTGTAGGCCCAATTTTTGGCCAAAAGTCACTTTGGCCTAGACAACTTTTGATGGTCTCCTATGGAAGGTCTCATCCTGTCGGTCGCATAGACGCGTTCACTTTTGGAATCGGTGACCGTCTTATGGGCAAACCGTGCCGTTATAGTCATTCCTGTAGGCCCAATTTTGGGCCAAAAGTCACTTTGGCCTAGACAACTTTTGATGGTCTCCTATGGAAGCTCACATCCTGCCGGTCGCATAGACGCATTCACTTTTGGAATTGGTTGCCGTCTTATCGGCAACCCGTGCCGTTAAGCTCATGCCCAAAAATGGGCCAAAAGGTGACTTTGGCCTAGACAACTTTTGATGGTCTCCTATGGAAGGTCTCATCCTGTCGGTCGCATAGACGCGTTCACTTTTGGAATCGGTGACCGTCTTATGGGCAAACCGTGCCGTTATAGTCATTCCTGTAGGCCCAATTTTGGGCCAAAAGTCACTTTGGCCTAGACAACTTTTGATGGTCTCCTATGGAAGGTCTCATCCTGTCGGTCGCATAGACGCGTTCACTTTTGGAATCGGTGACCGTCTTATGGGCAAACCGTGTCGTTATAGTCAATCCTGTAGGCCCAATTTTGGGCCAAAAGTCACTTTGGCCTAGACAACTTTTGATGGTCTCCTATGGAAGCGCACATCCTGCCGGTCGCATAGACGCATTCACTTTTGGAATCGGTTGCCGTCTTATCGGCAACCCGTGCCGTTAAGCTCATGCCCAAAAATGGGCCAAAAGGTGACTTTGGCCTAGACAACTTTTGATGGTCTCCTATGGAAGGTCTCATCCTGTCGGTCGCATAGACGCGTTCACTTTTGGAATCGGTGACCGTCTTATGGGCAAACCGTGCCGTTATAGTCATTCCTGTAGGCCCAATTTTGGGCCAAAAGTCACTTTGGCCTAGACAACTTTTGATGGTCTCCTATGGAAGGTCTCATCCTGTCGGTCGCATAGACGCGTTCACTTTTGGAATCGGTGACCGTCTTATGGGCAAACCGTGCCGTTAAAGTCATTCCTGTAGGCCCAATTTTGGGCCAAAAGTCACTTTGGCCTAGACAACTTTTGATGGTCTCCTATGGAAGGTCTCACACTGTCGGTCGCATAGACGCGTTCACTTTTGGAATCGGTGACCGTCTTATGGGCAAACCGTGCCGTTATAGTCATTCCTGTAGGCCCAATTTTGGGCCAAAAGTCACTTTGGCCTAGACAACTTTTGATGGTCTCCTATGGAAGGTCTCATCCTGTCGGTCGCATAGACGCGTTCACTTTTGGAATCGGTGACCGTCTTATGGGCAAACCGTGCCGTTATAGTCATTCCTGTAGGCCCAATTTTGGGCCAAAAGTCACTTTGGCCTAGACAACTTTTGATGGTCTCCTATGGAAGCTCACATCCTGCCGGTCGCATAGACGCATTCACTTTTGGAATCGGTTGCCGTCTTATCGGCAACCCGTGCCGTTAAGCTCATGCCCAAAAATGGGCCAAAAGGTGACTTTGGCCTAGACAACTTTTGATGGTCTCCTATGGAAGGTCTCATCCTGTCGGTCGCATAGACGCGTTCACTTTTGGAATCGGTGACCGTCTTATGGGCAAACCGTGCCGTTATAGTCATTCCTGTAGGCCCAATTTTGGGCCAAAAGTCACTTTGGCCTAGACAACTTTTGATGGTCTCCTATGGAAGGTCTCACACTGTCGGTCGCATAGACGCGTTCACTTTTGGAATCGGTGACCGTCTTATGGGCAAACCGTGCCGTTATAGTCATTCCTGTAGGCCCAATTTTGGGCCAAAAGTCACTTTGGCCTAGACAACTTTTGATGGTCTCCTATTTAAGCTCACATCCTGCCGGTCGCATAGACGCATTCACTTTTGGAATCGGTTGCCGTCTTATCGGCAACCCGTGCCGTTAAGCTCATGCCCAAAAATGGGCCAAAAGGTGACTTTGGCCTAGACAACTTTTGATGGTCTCCTATGGAAGGTCTCATCCTGTCGGTCGCATAGACGCGTTCACTTTTGGAATCGGTGACCGTCTTATGGGCAAACCGTGCCGTTATAGTCATTCCTGTAGGCCCAATTTTGGGCCAAAAGTCACTTTGGCCTAGACAACTTTTGATGGTCTCCTATGGAAGGTCTCATCCTGTCGGTCGCATAGACGCGTTCACTTTTGGAATCGGTGACCGTCTTATGGGCAAACCGTGCCGTTATAGTCATTCCTGTAGGCCCAATTTTGGGCCAAAAGTCACTTTGGCCTAGACAACTTTTGATGGTCTCCTATGGAAGCTCACATCCTGCCGGTCGCATAGACGCATTCACTTTTGGAATCGGTTGCCGTCTTATCGGCAACCCGTGCCGTTAAGCTCATGCCCAAAAATGGGCCAAAAGGTGACTTTGGCCTAGACAACTTTTGATGGTCTCCTATGGAAGGTCTCATCCTGTCTGTCGCATAGACGCATTCACTTTTGGAATCGGTGACCGTCTTATGGGCAAACCGTGCCGTTATAGTCATTCCTGTAGGCCCAATTTTGGGCCAAAAGTCACTTTGGCCTAGACAACTTTTGATGGTCTCCTATGGAAGCTCACATCCTGCCGGTCGCATAGACGCATTCACTTTTGGAATCGGTTGCCGTCTTATCGGCAACCCGTGCCGTTAAGCTCATGCCCAAAAATGGGCCAAAAGGTGACTTTGGCCTAGACAACTTTTGATGGTCTCCTATGGAAGGTCTCATCCTGTCGGTCGCATAGACGCGTTCACTTTTGGAATCGGTGACCGTCTTATTGGCAAACCGTGCCGTTATAGTCATTCCTGTAGGCCCAATTTTTGGCCAAAAGTCACTTTGGCCTAGACAACTTTTGATGGTCTCCTATGGAAGGTCTCATCCTGTCGGTCGCATAGACGCGTTCACTTTTGGAATCGGTGACCGTCTTATGGGCAAACTGTGCCGTTATAGTCATTCCTGTAGGCCCAATTTTGGGCCAAAAGTCACTTTGGCCTAGACAACTTTTGATGGTCTCCTATGGAAGGTCTCATCCTGTCGGTCGCATAGACGCGTTCACTTTTGGAATCGGTGACCGTCTTATGGGCAAACCGTGCCGTTATAGTCATTCCTGTAGGCCCAATTTTGGGCCAAAAGTCACTTTGGCCTAGACAACTTTTGATGGTCTCCTATGGAAGCTCACATCCTGCCGGTCGCATAGACGCATTCACTTTTGGAATCGGTTGCCGTCTTATCGGCAACCCGTGCCGTTAAGCTCATGCCCAAAAATGGGCCAAAAGGTGACTTTGGCCTAGACAACTTTTGATGGTCTCCTATGGAAGGTCTCATCCTGTCGGTCGCATAGACGCGTTCACTTTTGGAATCGGTGACCGTCTTATGGGCAAACCGTGCCGTTATAGTCATTCCTGTAGGCCCAATTTTGGGCCAAAAGTCACTTTGGCCTAGACAACTTTTGATGGTCTCCTATGGAAGGTCTCATCCTGTCGGTCGCATAGACGCATTCACTTTTGGAATCGGTTGCCGTCTTATCGGCAACCCGTGCCGTTAAGCTCATGCCCAAAAATGGGCCAAAAGGTGACTTTGGCCTAGACAACTTTTGATGGTCTCCTATGGAAGGTCTCATCCTGTCGGTCGCATAGACGCGTTCACTTTTGGAATCGGTGACCGTCTTATGGGCAAACCGTGCCGTTATAGTCATTCCTGTAGGCCCAATTTTTGGCCAAAAGTCACTTTGGCCTAGACAACTTTTGATGGTCTCCTATGGAAGGTCTCATCCTGTCGGTCGCATAGACGCGTTCACTTTTGGAATCGGTGACCGTCTTATGGGCAAACCGTGCCGTTATAGTCATTCCTGTGGGCCCAATTTTGGGCCAAAAGTCACTTTGGCCTAGACAACTTTTGATGGTCTCCTATGGAAGCTCACATCCTGCCGGTCGCATAGACGCATTCACTTTTGGAATTGGTTGCCGTCTTATCGGCAACCCGTGCCGTTAAGCTCATGCCCAAAAATGGGCCAAAAGGTGACTTTGGCCTAGACAACTTTTGATGGTCTCCTATGGAAGGTCTCATCCTGTCGGTCGCATAGACGCGTTCACTTTTGGAATCGGTGACCGTCTTATGGGCAAACCGTGCCGTTATAGTCATTCCTGTAGGCCCAATTTTGGGCCAAAAGTCACTTTGGCCTAGACAACTTTTGATGGTCTCCTATGGAAGGTCTCATCCTGTCGGTCGCATAGACGCGTTCACTTTTGGAATCGGTGACCGTCTTATGGGCAAACCGTGCCGTTATAGTCATTCCTGTAGGCCCAATTTTGGGCCAAAAGTCACTTTGGCCTAGACAACTTTTGATGGTCTCCTATGGAAGCGCACATCCTGCCGGTCGCATAGACGCATTCACTTTTGGAATCGGTTGCCGTCTTATCGGCAACCCGTGCCGTTAAGCTCATGCCCAAAAATGGGCCAAAAGGTGACTTTGGCCTAGACAACTTTTGATGGTCTCCTATGGAAGGTCTCATCCTGTCGGTCGCATAGACGCGTTCACTTTTGGAATCGGTGACCGTCTTATGGGCAAACCGTGCCGTTATAGTCATTCCTGTAGGCCCAATTTTGGGCCAAAAGTCACTTTGGCCTAGACAACTTTTGATGGTCTCCTATGGAAGGTCTCATCCTGTCGGTCGCATAGACACGTTCACTTTTGGAATCGGTGACCGTCTTATGGGCAAACCGTGCCGTTAAAGTCATTCCTGTAGGCCCAATTTTGGGCCAAAAGTCACTTTGGCCTAGACAACTTTTGATGGTCTCCTATGGAAGGTCTCACACTGTCGGTCGCATAGACGCGTTCACTTTTGGAATCGGTGACCGTCTTATGGGCAAACCGTGCCGTTATAGTCATTCCTGTAGGCCCAATTTTGGGCCAAAAGTCACTTTGGCCTAGACAACTTTTGATGGTCTCCTATGGAAGGTCTCATCCTGTCGGTCGCATAGACGCGTTCACTTTTGGAATCGGTGACCGTCTTATGGGCAAACCGTGCCGTTATAGTCATTCCTGTAGGCCCAATTTTGGGCCAAAAGTCACTTTGGCCTAGACAACTTTTGATGGTCTCCTATGGAAGCTCACATCCTGCCGGTCGCATAGACGCATTCACTTTTGGAATCGGTTGCCGTCTTATCGGCAACCCGTGCCGTTAAGCTCATGCCCAAAAATGGGCCAAAAGGTGACTTTGGCCTAGACAACTTTTGATGGTCTCCTATGGAAGGTCTCATCCTGTCGGTCGCATAGACGCGTTCACTTTTGGAATCGGTGACCGTCTTATGGGCAAACCGTGCCGTTATAGTCATTCCTGTAGGCCCAATTTTGGGCCAAAAGTCACTTTGGCCTAGACAACTTTTGATGGTCTCCTATGGAAGGTCTCATCCTGTCGGTCGCATAGACGCGTTCACTTTTGGAATCGGTGACCGTCTTATGGGCAAACCGTGCCGTTATAGTCATTCCTGTAGGCCCAATTTTGGGCCAAAAGTCACTTTGGCCTAGACAACTTTTGATGGTCTCCTATGGAAGGTCTCACACTGTCGGTCGCATAGACGCGTTCACTTTTGGAATCGGTGACCGTCTTATGGGCAAACCGTGCCGTTATAGTCATTCCTGTAGGCCCAATTTTGGGCCAAAAGTCACTTTGGCCTAGACAACTTTTGATGGTCTCCTATTTAAGCTCACATCCTGCCGGTCGCATAGACGCATTCACTTTTGGAATCGGTTGCCGTCTTATCGGCAACCCGTGCCGTTAAGCTCATGCCCAAAAATGGGCCAAAAGGTGACTTTGGCCTAGACAACTTTTGATGGTCTCCTATGGAAGGTCTCATCCTGTCGGTCGCATAGACGCGTTCACTTTTGGAATCGGTGACCGTCTTATGGGCAAACCGTGCCGTTATAGTCATTCCTGTAGGCCCAATTTTGGGCCAAAAGTCACTTTGGCCTAGACAACTTTTGATGGTCTCCTATGGAAGGTCTCATCCTGTCGGTCGCATAGACGCGTTCACTTTTGGAATCGGTGACCGTCTTATGGGCAAACCGTGCCGTTATAGTCATTCCTGTAGGCCCAATTTTGGGCCAAAAGTCACTTTGGCCTAGACAACTTTTGATGGTCTCCTATGGAAGCTCACATCCTGCCGGTCGCATAGACGCATTCACTTTTGGAATCGGTTGCCGTCTTATCGGCAACCCGTGCCGTTAAGCTCATGCCCAAAAATGGGCCAAAAGGTGACTTTGGCCTAGACAACTTTTGATGGTCTCCTATGGAAGGTCTCATCCTGTCTGTCGCATAGACGCATTCACTTTTGGAATCGGTGACCGTCTTATGGGCAAACCGTGCCGTTATAGTCATTCCTGTAGGCCCAATTTTGGGCCAAAAGTCACTTTGGCCTAGACAACTTTTGATGGTCTCCTATGGAAGGTCTCATCCTGTCGGTCGCATAGACGCGTTCACTTTTGGAATCGGTGACCGTCTTATGGGCAAACCGTGCCGTTATAGTCATTCCTGTAGGCCCAATTTTGGGCCAAAAGTCACTTTGGCCTAGACAACTTTTGATGGTCTCCAATGGAAGCTCACATCCTGCCGGTCGCATAGACGCATTCACTTTTGGAATCGGTTGCCGTCTTATCGGCAACCCGTGCCGTTAAGCTCATGCCCAAAAATGGGCCAAAAGGTGACTTTGGCCTAGACAACTTTTGATGGTCTCCTATGGAAGGTCTCATCCTGTCGGTCGCATAGACGCGTTCACTTTTGGAATCGGTGACCGTCTTATGGGCAAACCGTGCCGTTATAGTCATTCCTGTAGGCCCAATTTTGGGCCAAAAGTCACTTTGGCCTAGACAACTTTTGATGGTCTCCTATGGAAGGTCTCATCCTGTCGGTCGCATAGACGCGTTCACTTTTGGAATCGGTGACCGTCTTATGGGCAAACCGTGCCGTTATAGTCATTCCTGTAGGCCCAATTTTGAGCAAAAAGTCACTTTGGCCTAGACAACTTTTGATGGTCTCCTATGGAAGCTCACATCCTGCCGGTCGCATAGACGCATTCACTTTTGGAATCGGTTGCCGTCTTATCGGCAACTCGTGCCGTTAAGCTCATGCCCAAAAATGGGCCAAAAGGTGACTTTGGCCTAGACAACTTTTGATGGTCTCCTATGGAAGGTCTCATCCTGTCGGTCGCATAGACGCGTTCACTTTTGGAATCGGTGACCGTCTTATGGGCAAACCGTGCCGTTATAGTCATTCCTGTAGGCCCAATTTTGGGCCAAAAGTCACTTTGGCCTAGACAACTTTTGATGGTCTCCTATGGAAGGTCTCATCCTGTCGGTCGCATAGACGCGTTCACTTTTGGAATCGGTGACCGTCTTATGGGCAAACCGTGCCGTTATAGTCATTCCTGTAGGCCCAATTTTGGGCCAAAAGTCACTTTGGCCTAGACAACTTTTGATGGTCTCCTATGGAAGCTCACATCCTGCCGGTCGCATAGACGCATTCACTTTTGGAATCGGTTGCCGTCTTATCGGCAACCCGTGCCGTTAAGCTCATGCCCAAAAATGGGCCAAAAGGTGACTTTGGCCTAGACAACTTTTGATGGTCTCCTATGGAAGGTCTCATCCTGTCGGTCGCATAGACGCGTTCACTTTTGGAATCGGTGACCGTCTTATGGGCAAACCGTGCCGTTATAGTCATTCCTGTAGGCCCAATTTTGGGCCAAAAGTCACTTTGGCCTAGACAACTTTTGATGGTCTCCTATGGAAGGTCTCATCCTGTCGGTCGCATAGACGCGTTCACTTTTGGAATCGGTGACCGTCTTATGGGCAAACCGTGCCGTTATAGTCATTCCTGTAGGCCCAATTTTGGGCAAAAAGTCACTTTGGCCTAGACAACTTTTGATGGTCTCCTATGGAAGCTCACATCCTGCCGGTCGCATAGACGCATTCACTTTTGGAATCGGTTGCCGTCTTATCGGCAACCCGTGCCGTTAAGCTCATGCCCAAAAATGGGCCAAAAGGTGACTTTGGCCTAGACAACTTTTGATGGTCTCCTATGGAAGGTCTCATCCTGTCGGTCGCATAGACGCGTTCACTTTTGGAATCGGTGACCGTCTTATGGGCAAACCGTGCCGTTATAGTCATTCCTGTAGGCCCAATTTTGGGCCAAAAGTCACTTTGGCCTAGACAACTTTTGATGGTCTCCTATGGAAGGTCTCATCCTGTCGGTCGCATAGACGCGTTCACTTTTGGAATCGGTGACCGTCTTATGGGCAAACCGTGCCGTTATAGTCATTCCTGTAGGCCCAATTTTGGGAGAAAAGTCACTTTGGCCTAGACAACTTTTGATGGTCTCCTATGGAAGCTCACATCCTGCCGGTCGCATAGACGCATTCACTTTTGGAATCGGTTGCCGTCTTATCGGCAACCCGTGCCGTTAAGCTCATGCCCAAAAATGGGCCAAAAGGTGACTTTGGCCTAGACAACTTTTGATGGTCTCCTATGGAAGGTCTCATCCTGTCGGTCGCATAGACGCGTTCACTTTTGGAATCGGTGACCGTCTTATGGGCAAACCGTGCCGTTATAGTCATTCCTGTAGGCCCAATTTTGGGCCAAAAGTCACTTTGGCCTAGACAACTTTTGATGGTCTCCTATGGAAGGTCTCATCCTGTCGGTCGCATAGACGCGTTCACTTTTGGAATCGGTGACCGTCTTATGGGCAAACCGTGCCGTTATAGTCATTCCTGTAGGCCCAATTTTGGGAGAAAAGTCACTTTGGCCTAGACAACTTTTGATGGTCTCCTATGGAAGCTCACATCCTGCCGGTCGCATAGACGCATTCACTTTTGGAATCGGTTGCCGTCTTATCGGCAACCCGTGCCGTTAAGCTCATGCCCAAAAATGGGCCAAAAGGTGACTTTGGCCTAGACAACTTTTGATGGTCTCCTATGGAAGGTCTCATCCTGTCGGTCGCATAGACGCGTTCACTTTTGGAATCGGTGACCGTCTTATGGGCAAACCGTGCCGTTATAGTCATTCCTGTAGGCCCAATTTTGGGCCAAAAGTCACTTTGGCCTAGACAACTTTTGATGGTCTCCTATGGAAGGTCTCATCCTGTCGGTCGCATAGACGCGTTCACTTTTGGAATCGGTGACCGTCTTATGGGCAAACCGTGCCGTTATAGTCATTCCTGTAGGCCCAATTTTGGGAGAAAAGTCACTTTGGCCTAGACAACTTTTGATGGTCTCCTATGGAAGCTCACATCCTGCCGGTCGCATAGACGCATTCACTTTTGGAATCGGTTGCCGTCTTATCGGCAAACGTGCCGTTAAGCTCATGCCCAAAAATGGGCCAAAAGGTGACTTTGGCCTAGACAACTTTTGATGGTCTCCTATGGAAGGTCTCATCCTGTCGGTCGCATAGACGCGTTCACTTTTGGAATCGGTGACCGTCTTATGGGCAAACCGTGCCGTTATAGTCATTCCTGTAGGCCCAATTTTGGGAGAAAAGTCACTTTGGCCCAGACAACTTTTGATGGTCTCCTATGGAAGCTCACATCCTGCCGGTCGCATAGACGCATTCACTTTTGGAATCGGTTGCCGTCTTATCGGCAACCCGTGCCGTTAAGCTCATGCCCAAAAATGGGCCAAAAGGTGACTTTGGCCTAGACAACTTTTGATGGTCTCCTATGGAAGGTCTCATCCTGTCGGTCGCATAGACGCGTTCACTTTTGGAATCGGTGACCGTCTTATGGGCAAACCGTGCCGTTATAGTCATTCCTGTAGGCCCAATTTTGGGCCAAAAGTCACTTTGGCCTAGACAACTTTTGATGGTCTCCTATGGAAGGTCTCATCCTGTCGGTCGCATAGACGCGTTCACTTTTGGAATCGGTGACCGTCTTATGGGCAAACCGTGCCGTTATAGTCATTCCTGTAGGCCCAATTTTGGGAGAAAAGTCACTTTGGCCTAGACAACTTTTGATGGTCTCCTATGGAAGCTCACATCCTGCCGGTCGCATAGACGCATTCACTTTTGGAATCGGTTGCCGTCTTATCGGCAACCCGTGCCGTTAAGCTCATGCCCAAAAATGGGCCAAAAGGTGACTTTGGCCTAGACAACTTTTGATGGTCTCCTATGGAAGGTCTCATCCTGTCGGTCGCATAGACGCGTTCACTTTTGGAATCGGTGACCGTCTTATGGGCAAACCGTGCCGTTATAGTCATTCCTGTAGGCCCAATTTTGGGCCAAAAGTCACTTTGGCCTAGACAACTTTTGATGGTCTCCTATGGAAGGTCTCATCCTGTCGGTCGCATAGACGCGTTCACTTTTGGAATCGGTGACCGTCTTATGGGCAAACCGTGCCGTTATAGTCATTCCTGTAGGCCCAATTTTGGGAGAAAAGTCACTTTGGCCTAGACAACTTTTGATGGTCTCCTATGGAAGCTCACATCCTGCCGGTCGCATAGACGCATTCACTTTTGGAATCGGTTGCCGTCTTATCGGCAACCCGTGCCGTTAAGCTCATGCCCAAAAATGGGCCAAAAGGTGACTTTGGCCTAGACAACTTTTGATGGTCTCCTATGGAAGGTCTCATCCTGTCGGTCGCATAGACGCGTTCACTTTTGGAATCGGTGACCGTCTTATGGGCAAACCGTGCCGTTATAGTCATTCCTGTAGGCCCAATTTTGGGCCAAAAGTCACTTTGGCCTAGACAACTTTTGATGGTCTCCTATGGAAGGTCTCATCCTGTCGGTCGCATAGACGCGTTCACTTTTGGAATCGGTGACCGTCTTATGGGCAAACCGTGCCGTTATAGTCATTCCTGTAGGCCCAATTTTGGGAGAAAAGTCACTTTGGCCTAGACAACTTTTGATGGTCTCCTATGGAAGCTCACATCCTGCCGGTCGCATAGACGCATTCACTTTTGGAATCGGTTGCCGTCTTATCGGCAACCCGTGCCGTTAAGCTCATGCCCAAAAATGGGCCAAAAGGTGACTTTGGCCTAGACAACTTTTGATGGTCTCCTATGGAAGGTCTCATCCTGTCGGTCGCATAGACGCGTTCACTTTTGGAATCGGTGACCGTCTTATGGGCAAACCGTGCCGTTATAGTCATTCCTGTAGGCCCAATTTTGGGCCAAAAGTCACTTTGGCCTAGACAACTTTTGATGGTCTCCTATGGAAGGTCTCATCCTGTCGGTCGCATAGACGCGTTCACTTTTGGAATCGGTGACCGTCTTATGGGCAAACCGTGCCGTTATAGTCATTCCTGTAGGCCCAATTTTGGGAGAAAAGTCACTTTGGCCTAGACAACTTTTGATGGTCTCCTATGGAAGCTCACATCCTGCCGGTCGCATAGACGCATTCACTTTTGGAATCGGTTGCCGTCTTATCGGCAACCCGTGCCGTTAAGCTCATGCCCAAAAATGGGCCAAAAGGTGACTTTGGCCTAGACAACTTTTGATGGTCTCCTATGGAAGGTCTCATCCTGTCGGTCGCATAGACGCGTTCACTTTTGGAATCGGTGACCGTCTTATGGGCAAACCGTGCCGTTATAGTCATTCCTGTAGGCCCAATTTTGGGCCAAAAGTCACTTTGGCCTAGACAACTTTTGATGGTCTCCTATGGAAGCTCACATCCTGCCGGTCGCATAGACGCATTCACTTTTGGAATCGGTTGCCGTCTTATCGGCAACCCGTGCCGTTAAGCTCATGCCCAAAAATGGGCCAAAAGGTGACTTTGGCCTAGACAACTTTTGATGGTCTCCTATGGAAGGTCTCATCCTGTCGGTCGCATAGACGCGTTCACTTTTGGAATCGGTGACCGTCTTATGGGCAAACCGTGCCGTTATAGTCATTCCTGTAGGCCCAATTTTGGGCCAAAAGTCACTTTGGCCTAGACAACTTTTGATGGTCTCCTATGGAAGCTCACATCCTGCCGGTCGCATAGACGCATTCACTTTTGGAATCGGTTGCCGTCTTATCGGCAACCCGTGCCGTTAAGCTCATGCCCAAAAATGGGCCAAAAGGTGACTTTGGCCTAGACAACTTTTGATGGTCTCCTATGGAAGATCTCATCCTGTCGGTCGCATAGACGCGATCACTTTTGGAATCGGTGACCGTCTTATGGGCAAACCGTGCCGTTATAGTCATTCCTGTAGGCCCAATTTTGGGCCAAAAGTCACTTTGGCCTAGACAACTTTTGATGGTCTCCTATGGAAGGTCTCATCCTGTCGGTCGCATAGACGCGTTCACTTTTGGAATCGGTGACCGTCTTATGGGCAAACCGTGCCGTTATAGTCATTCCTGTAGGCCCAATTTTGGGCCAAAAGTCACTTTGGCCTAGACAACTTTTGATGGTCTCCTATGGAAGCTCACATCCTGCCGGTCGCATAGACGCATTCACTTTTGGAATCGGTTGCCGTCTTATCGGCAACCCGTGCCGTTAAGCTCATGCCCAAAAATGGGCCAAAAGGTGACTTTGGCCTAGACAACTTTTGATGGTCTCCTATGGAAGGTCTCATCCTGTCGGTCGCATAGACGCGTTCACTTTTGGAATCGGTGACCGTCTTATGGGCAAACCGTGCCGTTATAGTCATTCCTGTAGGCCCAATTTTGGGCCAAAAGTCACTTTGGCCTAGACAACTTTTGATGGTCTCCTATGGAAGCTCACATCCTGCCGGTCGCATAGACGCATTCACTTTTGGAATCGGTTGCCGTCTTATCGGCAACCCGTGCCGTTAAGCTCATGCCCAAAAATGGGCCAAAAGGTGACTTTGGCCTAGACAACTTTTGATGGTCTCCTATGGAAGATCTCATCCTGTCGGTCGCATAGACGCGTTCACTTTTGGAATCGGTGACCGTCTTATGGGCAAACCGTGCCGTTATAGTCATTCCTGTAGGCCCAATTTTGGGCCAAAAGTCACTTTGGCCTAGACAACTTTTGATGGTCTCCTATGGAAGGTCTCATCCTGTCGGTCGCATAGACGCGTTCACTTTTGGAATCGGTGACCGTCTTATGGGCAAACCGTGCCGTTATAGTCATTCCTGTAGGCCCAATTTTGGGCCAAAAGTCACTTTGGCCTAGACAACTTTTGATGGTCTCCTATGGAAGCTCACATCCTGCCGGTCGCATAGACGCATTCACTTTTGGAATCGGTTGCCGTCTTATCGGCAACCCGTGCCGTTAAGCTCATGCCCAAAAATGGGCCAAAAGGTGACTTTGGCCTAGACAACTTTTGATGGTCTCCTATGGAAGCTCACATCCTGCCGGTCGCATAGACGCATTCACTTTTGGAATCGGTGACCGTCTTATGGGCAAACCGTGCCGTTATAGTCATTCCTGTAGGCCCAATTTTGGGCCAAAAGTCACTTTGGCCTAGACAACTTTTGATGGTCTCCTATGGAAGGTCTCATCCTGTCGGTCGCATAGACGCGTTCACTTTTGGAATCGGTGACCGTCTTATGGGCAAACCGTGCCGTTATAGTCATTCCTGTAGGCCCAATTTTGGGCCAAAAGTCACTTTGGCCTAGACAACTTTTGATGGTCTCCTATGGAAGCTCACATCCTGCCGGTCGCATAGACGCATTCACTTTTGGAATCGGTTGCCGTCTTATCGGCAACCCGTGCCGTTAAGCTCATGCCCAAAAATGGGCCAAAGGTGACTTTGGCCTAGACAACTTTTGATGGTCTCCTATGGAAGGTCTCATCCTGTCGGTCGCATAGACGCGTTCACTTTTGGAATCGGTGACCGTCTTATGGGCAAACCGTGCCGTTATAGTCATTCCTGTAGGCCCAATTTTGGGCCAAAAGTCACTTTGGCCTAGACAACTTTTGATGGTCTCCTATGGAAGGTCTCATCCTGTCGGTCGCATAGACGCGTTCACTTTTGGAATCGGTTACCGTCTTATGGGCAAACCGTGCCGTTATAGTCATTCCTGTAGGCCCAATTTTGGGCCAAAAGTCACTTTGGCCTAGACAACTTTTGATGGTCTCCTATGGAAGCTCACATCCTGCCGGTCGCATAGACGCATTCACTTTTGGAATCGGTTGCCGTCTTATCGGCAACCCGTGCCGTTAAGCTCATGCCCAAAAATGGGCCAAAAGGTGACTTTGGCCTAGACAACTTTTGATGGTCTCCTATGGAAGGTCTCATCCTGTCGGTCGCATAGACGCGTTCACTTTTGGAATCGGTGACCGTCTTATGGGCAAACCGTGCCGTTATAGTCATTCCTGTAGGCCCAATTTTGGGCCAAAAGTCACTTTGGCCTAGACAACTTTTGATGGTCTCCTATGGAAGGTCTCATCCTGTCGGTCGCATAGACGCGTTCACTTTTGGAATCGGTGACCGTCTTATGGGCAAACCGTGCCGTTATAGTCATTCCTGTAGGCCCAATTTTGGGCCAAAAGTCACTTTGGCCTAGACAACTTTTGATGGTCTCCTATGGAAGCTCACATCCTGCCGGTCGCATAGACGCATTCACTTTTGGAATCGGTTGCCGTCTTATCGGCAACCCGTGCCGTTAAGCTCATGCCCAAAAATGGGCCAAAAGATGACTTTGGCCTAGACAACTTTTGATGGTCTCCTATGGAAGGTCTCATCCTGTCGGTCGCATAGACGCGTTCACTTTTGGAATCGGTGACCGTCTTATGGGCAAACCGTGCCGTTATAGTCATTCCTGTAGGCCCAATTTTGGGCCAAAAGTCACTTTGGCCTAGACAACTTTTGATGGTCTCCTATGGAAGCTCACATCCTGCCGGTCGCATAGACGCATTCACTTTTGGAATCGGTTGCCGTCTTATCGGCAACCCGTGCCGTTAAGCAACCCGTGCCGTTAAGCTCATGCCCAAAAATGGGCCAAAAGGTGACTTTGGCCTAGACAACTTTTGATGGTCTCCTATGGAAGGTCTCATCCTGTCGGTCGCATAGACGCGTTCACTTTTGGAATCGGTGACCGTCTTATGGGCAAACCGTGCCGTTATAGTCATTCCTGTAGGCCCAATTTTGGGCCAAAAGTCACTTTGGCCTAGACAACTTTTGATGGTCTCCTATGGAAGGTCTCATCCTGTCGGTCGCATAGACGCATTCACTTTTGGAATCGGTGACCGTCTTATGGGCAAACCGTGCCGTTATAGTCATTCCTGTAGGCCCAATTTTGGGCCAAAAGTCACTTTGGCCTAGACAACTTTTGATGGTCTCCTATGGAAGGTCTCATCCTGTCGGTCGCATAGACACGTTCACTTTTGGAATCGGTGACCGTCTTATGGGCAAACCGTGCCGTTATAGTCATTCCTGTAGGCCCAATTTTGGGCCAAAAGTCACTTTGGCCTAGACAACTTTTGATGGTCTCCTATGGAAGCTCACATCCTGCCGGTCGCATAGACGCATTCACTTTTGGAATCGGTTGCCGTCTTATCGGCAACCCGTGTTAAGCTCATGCCCAAAAATGGGCCAAAAGGTGACTTTGGCCTAGACAACTTTTGATGGTCTCCTATGGAAGGTCTCATCCTGTCGGTCGCATAGACGCGTACACTTTTGGAATCGGTGACCGTCTTATGGGCAAACCGTGCCGTTATAGTCATTCCTGTAGGCCCAATTTTGGGCCAAAAGTCACTTTGGCCTAGACAACTTTTGATGGTCTCCTATGGAAGGTCTCATCCTGTCGGTCGCATAGACGCGTTCACTTTTGGAATCGGTGACCGTCTTATGGGCAAACCGTGCCGTTATAGTCATTCCTGTAGGCCCAATTTTGGGCCAAAAGTCACTTTGGCCTAGAAAACTTTTGATGGTCTCCTATGGAAGCTCACATCCTGCCGGTCGCATAGACGCATTCACTTTTGGAATCGGTTGCCGTCTTATCGGCAACCCGTGCCGTTAAGCTCATGCCCAAAAATGGGCCAAAAGGTGACTTTGGCCTAGACAACTTTTGATGGTCTCCTATGGAAGGTCTCATCCTGTCGGTCGCATAGACGCGTTCACTTTTGGAATCGGTGACCGTCTTATGGGCAAACCGTGCCGTTATAGTCATTCCTGTAGGCCCAATTTTGGGCCAAAAGTCACTTTGGCCTAGACAACTTTTGATGGTCTCCTATGGAAGGTCTCATCCTGTCGATCGCATAGACGCGTTCACTTTTGGAATCGGTGACCGTCTTATGGGCAAACCGTGCAGTTATAGTCATTCCTGTAGGCCCAATTTTGGGCCAAAAGTCACTTTGGCCTAGACAACTTTTGATGGTCTCCTATGGAAGCTCACATCCTGCCGGTCGCATAGACGCATTCACTTTTGGAATCGGTTGCCGTCTTATCGGCAACCCGTGCCGTTAAGCTCATGCCCAAAAATGGGCCAAAAGGTGACTTTGGCCTAGACAACTTTTGATGGTCTCCTATGGAAGGTCTCATCCTGTCGGTCGCATAGACGCATTCACTTTTGGAATCGGTGACCGTCTTATGGGCAAACCGTGCCGTTATAGTCATTCCTGTAGGCCCAATTTTGGGCCAAAAGTCACTTTGGCCTAGACAACTTTTGATGGTCTCCTATGGAAGGTCTCATCCTGTCGGTCGCATAGACGCGTTCACTTTTGGAATCGGTGACCGTCTTATGGGCAAACCGTGCCGTTATAGTCATTCCTGTAGGCACAATTTTGGGCCAAAAGTCACTTTGGCCTAGACAACTTTTGATGGTCTCCTATGGAAGCTCACATCCTGCCGGTCGCATAGACGCATTCACTTTTGGAATCGGTTGCCGTTTTATCGGCAACCCGTGCCGTTAAGCTCATGCCCAAAAATGGGCCAAAAGGTGACTTTGGCCTAGACAACTTTTGATGGTCTCCTATGGAAGGTCTCATCCTGTCGGTCGCATAGACGCGTTCACTTTTGGAATCGGTGACCGTCTTATGGGCAAACCGTGCCGTTATAGTCATTCCTGTAGGCCCAATTTTGGCCAAAAGTCACTTTGGCCTAGACAACTTTTGATGGTCTCCTATGGAAGCTCACATCCTGCCGGTCGCATAGACGCATTCACTTTTGGAATCGGTTGCCGTCTTATCGGCAACCCGTGCCGTTAAGCTCATGCCCAAAAATGGGCCAAAAAGTCACTTTGGCCTAGACAACTTTTGATGGTCTCCTATGGAAGGTCTCATCCTGTCGGTCGCATAGACGCGTTCACTTTTGGAATCGGTGACCGTCTTATGGGCAAACCGTGCCGTTATTGTCATTCCTGTAGGCCCAATTTTGGGCCAAAAGTCACTTTGGCCTAGACAACTTTTGATGGTCTCCTATGGAAGCTCACATCCTGCCGGTCGCATAGACGCATTCACTTTTGGAATCGGTTGCCGTCTTATCGGCAACCCGTGCCGTTAAGCTCATGCCCAAAAATGGGCCAAAAGGTGACTTTGGCCTAGACAACTTTTGATGGTCTCCTATGGAAGGTCTCATCCTGTCGGTCGCATAGACGCTTTCACTCTTGGAATCGGTGACCGTCTTATGGGCAAACCGTGCCGTTATAGTCATTCCTGTAGGCCCAATTTTGGGCCAAAAGTCACTTTGGCCTAGACAACTTTTGATGGTCTCCTATGGAAGGTCTCATCCTGTCGATCGCATAGACGCGTTCACTTTTGGAATCGGTGACCGTCTTATGGGCAAACCGTGCAGTTATAGTCATTCCTGTAGGCCCAATTTTGGGCCAAAAGTCACTTTGGCCTAGACAACTTTTGATGGTCTCCTATGGAAGCTCACATCCTGCCGGTCGCATAGACGCATTCACTTTTGGAATCGGTTGCCGTCTTATCGGCAACCCGTGCCGTTAAGCTCATGCCC
Organism: Gibbula magus; assembly: GCA_936450465.1. Lineage (NCBI taxonomy): Eukaryota > Metazoa > Mollusca > Gastropoda > Trochida > Trochidae > Gibbula > Gibbula magus. Next base: position 665,981 of record OW388306.1, read on the forward strand.
AAAAATGGGCCAAAAGGTGACTTTGGCCTAGACAACTTTTGATGGTCTCCTATGGAAGGTCTCATCCTGTCGGTCGCATAGACGCATTCACTTTTGGAATCGGTGACCGTCTTATGGGCAAACCGTGCCGTTATAGTCATTCCTGTAGGCCCAATTTTGGGCCAAAAGTCACTTTGGCCTAGACAACTTTTGATGGTCTCCTATGGAAGGTCTCATCCTGTCGGTCGCATAGACGCGTTCACTTTTGGAATCGGTGACCGTCTTATGGGCAAACCGTGCCGTTATAGTCATTCCTGTAGGCCCAATTTTGGGCCAAAAGTCACTTTGGCCTAGACAACTTTTGATGGTCTCCTATGGAAGCTCACATCCTGCCGGTCGCATAGACGCATTCACTTTTGGAATCGGTTGCCGATTTATCGGCAACCCGTGCCGTTAAGCTCATGCCCAAAAATGGGCCAAAAGGTGACTTTGGCCTAGACAACTTTTGATGGTCTCCTATGGAAGGTCTCATCCTGTCGGTCGCATAGACGCGTTCACTTTTGGAATCGGTGACCGTCTTATGGGCAAACCGTGCCGTTATAGTCATTCCTGTAGGCCCAATTTTGGCCAAAAGTCACTTTGGCCTAGACAACTTTTGATGGTCTCCTATGGAAGCTCACATCCTGCCGGTCGCATAGACGCATTCACTTTTGGAATCGGTTGCCGTCTTATCGGCAACCCGTGCCGTTAAGCTCATGCCCAAAAATGGGCCAAAAAGTCACTTTGGCCTAGACAACTTTTGATGGTCTCCTATGGAAGGTCTCATCCTGTCGGTCGCATAGACGCGTTCACTTTTGGAATCGGTGACCGTCTTATGGGCAAACCGTGCCGTTATTGTCATTCCTGTAGGCCCAATTTTGGGCCAAAAGTCACTTTGGCCTAGACAACTTTTGATGGTCTCCTATGGAAGCTCACATCCTGCCGGTCGCATAGACGCGTTCACTTTTGGAATCGGTGACCGTCTTATGGGCAAACCGTGCCGTTATAGTCATTCCTGTAGGCCCAATTTTGGGCCAAAAGTCACTTTGGCCTAGACAACTTTTGATGGTCTCCTATGGAAGCTCACATCCTGCCGGTCGCATAGACGCATTCACTTTTGGAATCGGTTGCCGTCTTATCGGCAACCCGTGCCGTTAAGCTCATGCCCAAAAATGGGCCAAAAGGTGACTTTAGCCTAGACAACTTTTGATGGTCTCCTATGGAAGGTCTCATCCTGTCGGTCGCATAGACGCGTTCACTTTTGGAATCGGTGACCGTCTTATGGGCAAACCGTGCCGTTATAGTCATTCCTGTAGGCCCAATTTTGGGCCAAAAGTCACTTTGGCCTAGACAACTTTTGATGGTCTCCTATGGAAGGTCTCATCCTGTCGGTCGCATAGACGCGTTCACTTTTGGAATCGGTGACCGTCTTATGGGCAAACCGTGCCGTTATAGTCATTCCTGTAGGCCCAATTTTGGGCCAAAAGTCACTTTGGCCTAGACAACTTTTGATGGTCTCCTATGGAAGCTCACATCCTGCCGGTCGCATAGACGCATTCACTTTTGGAATCGGTTGCCGTCTTATCGGCAACCCGTGCCGTTAAGCTCATGCCCAAAAATGGGCCAAAAGGTGACTTTGGCCTAGACAACTTTTGATGGTCTCCTATGGAAGGTCTCATCCTGTCGGTCGTATAGACGCGTACACTTTTGGAATCGGTGACCGTCTTATGGGCAAACCGTGCCGTTATAGTCATTCCTGTAGGCCCAATTTTGGGCCAAAATTCACTTTGGCCTAGACAACTTTTGATGGTCTCCTATGGAAGGTCTCATCCTGTCGGTCGCATAGACGCGTTCACTTTTGGAATCGGTGACCGTCTTATGGGCAAACCGTGCCGTTATAGTCATTCCTGTAGGCCCAATTTTGGGCCAAAAGTCACTTTGGCCTAGACAACTTTTGATGGTCTCCTATGGAAGGTCTCATCCTGTCGGTCGCATAGACGCGTTCACTTTTGGAATCGGTGACCGTCTTATGGGCAAACCGTGCCGTTATAGTCATTCCTGTAGGCCCAATTTTGGGCCAAAAGTCACTTTGGCCTAGACAACTTTTGATGGTCTCCTATGGAAGCTCACATCCTGCCGGTCGCATAGACGCATTCACTTTTGGAATCGGTTGCCGTCTTATCGGCAACCCGTGCCGTTAAGCTCATGCCCAAAAATGGGCCAAAAGGTGACTTTGGCCTAGACAACTTTTGATGGTCTCCTATGGAAGGTCTCATCATGTCGGTCGCATAGACGCGTTCACTTTTGGAATCGGTGACCGTCTTATGGGCAAACCGTGCCGTTATAGTCATTCCTGTAGGCCCAATTTTGGGCCAAAAGTCACTTTGGCCTAGACAACTTTTGATGGTCTCCTATGGAAGGTCTCATCCTGTCGGTCGCATAGACGCGTTCACTTTTGGAATCGGTGACCGTCTTATGGGCAAACCGTGCCGTTATAGTCATTCCTGTAGGCCCAATTTTGGGCCAAAAGTCACTTTGGCCTAGACAACTTTTGATGGTCTCCTATGGAAGCTCACATCCTGCCGGTCGCATAGACGCATTCACTTTTGGAATCGGTTGCCGTCTTATCGGCAACCCGTGCCGTTAAGCTCATGCCCAAAAATGGGCCAAAAGGTGACTTTGGCCTAGACAACTTTTGATGGTCTCCTATGGAAGGTCTCATCATGTCGGTCGCATAGACGCGTTCACTTTTGGAATCGGTGACCGTCTTATGGGCAAACCGTGCCGTTATAGTCATTCCTGTAGGCCCAATTTTGGGCCAAAAGTCACTTTGGCCTAGACAACTTTTGATGGTCTCCTATGGAAGGTCTCATCCTGTCGATCGCATAGACGCGTTCACTTTTGGAATCGGTGACCGTCTTATGGGCAAACCGTGCAGTTATAGTCATTCCTGTAGGCCCAATTTTGGGCCAAAAGTCACTTTGGCCTAGACAACTTTTGATGGTCTCCTATGGAAGCTCACATCCTGCCGGTCGCATAGACGCATTCACTTTTGGAATCGGTTGCCGTCTTATCGGCAACCCGTGCCGTTAAGCTCATGCCCAAAAATGGGCCAAAAGGTGACTTTGGCCTAGACAACTTTTGATGGTCTCCTATGGAAGGTCTCATCCTGTCGGTCGCATAGACGCATTCACTTTTGGAATCGGTGACCGTCTTATGGGCAAACCGTGCCGTTATAGTCATTCCTGTAGGCCCAATTTTGGGCCAAAAGTCACTTTGGCCTAGACAACTTTTGATGGTCTCCTATGGAAGGTCTCATCCTGTCGGTCGCATAGACGCGTTCACTTTTGGAATCGGTGACCGTCTTATGGGCAAACCGTGCCGTTATAGTCATTCCTGTAGGCCCAATTTTGGGCCAAAAGTCACTTTGGCCTAGACAACTTTTGATGGTCTCCTATGGAAGCTCACATCCTGCCGGTCGCATAGACGCATTCACTTTTGGAATCGGTTGCCGTTTTATCGGCAACCCGTGCCGTTAAGCTCATGCCCAAAAATGGGCCAAAAGGTGACTTTGGCCTAGACAACTTTTGATGGTCTCCTATGGAAGGTCTCATCCTGTCGGTCGCATAGACGCGTTCACTTTTGGAATCGGTGACCGTCTTATGGGCAAACCGTGCCGTTATAGTCATTCCTGTAGGCCCAATTTTGGCCAAAAGTCACTTTGGCCTAGACAACTTTTGATGGTCTCCTATGGAAGCTCACATCCTGCCGGTCGCATAGACGCATTCACTTTTGGAATCGGTTGCCGTCTTATCGGCAACCCGTGCCGTTAAGCTCATGCCCAAAAATGGGCCAAAAAGTCACTTTGGCCTAGACAACTTTTGATGGTCTCCTATGGAAGGTCTCATCCTGTCGGTCGCATAGACGCGTTCACTTTTGGAATCGGTGACCGTCTTATGGGCAAACCGTGCCGTTATTGTCATTCCTGTAGGCCCAATTTTGGGCCAAAAGTCACTTTGGCCTAGACAACTTTTGATGGTCTCCTATGGAAGCTCACATCCTGCCGGTCGCATAGACGCGTTCACTTTTGGAATCGGTGACCGTCTTATGGGCAAACCGTGCCGTTATAGTCATTCCTGTAGGCCCAATTTTGGGCCAAAAGTCACTTTGGCCTAGACAACTTTTGATGGTCTCCTATGGAAGCTCACATCCTGCCGGTCGCATAGACGCATTCACTTTTGGAATCGGTTGCCGTCTTATCGGCAACCCGTGCCGTTAAGCTCATGCCCAAAAATGGGCCAAAAGGTGACTTTGGCCTAGACAACTTTTGATGGTCTCCTATGGAAGGTCTCATCCTGTCGGTCGCATAGACGCGTTCACTTTTGGAATCGGTGACCGTCTTATGGGCAAACCGTGCCGTTATAGTCATTCCTGTAGGCCCAATTTTGGGCCAAAAGTCACTTTGGCCTAGACAACTTTTGATGGTCTCCTATGGAAGGTCTCATCCTGTCGATCGCATAGACGCGTTCACTTTTGGAATCGGTGACCGTCTTATGGGCAAACCGTGCAGTTATAGTCATTCCTGTAGGCCCAATTTTGGGCCAAAAGTCACTTTGGCCTAGACAACTTTTGATGGTCTCCTATGGAAGCTCACATCCTGCCGGTCGCATAGACGCATTCACTTTTGGAATCGGTTGCCGTCTTATCGGCAACCCGTGCCGTTAAGCTCATGCCCAAAAATGGGCCAAAAGGTGACTTTGGCCTAGACAACTTTTGATGGTCTCCTATGGAAGGTCTCATCCTGTCGGTCGCATAGACGCATTCACTTTTGGAATCGGTGACCGTCTTATGGGCAAACCGTGCCGTTATAGTCATTCCTGTAGGCCCAATTTTGGGCCAAAAGTCACTTTGGCCTAGACAACTTTTGATGGTCTCCTATGGAAGGTCTCATCCTGTCGGTCGCATAGACGCGTTCACTTTTGGAATCGGTGACCGTCTTATGGGCAAACCGTGCCGTTATAGTCATTCCTGTAGGCCCAATTTTGGGCCAAAAGTCACTTTGGCCTAGACAACTTTTGATGGTCTCCTATGGAAGCTCACATCCTGCCGGTCGCATAGACGCATTCACTTTTGGAATCGGTTGCCGTTTTATCGGCAACCCGTGCCGTTAAGCTCATGCCCAAAAATGGGCCAAAAGGTGACTTTGGCCTAGACAACTTTTGATGGTCTCCTATGGAAGGTCTCATCCTGTCGGTCGCATAGACGCGTTCACTTTTGGAATCGGTGACCGTCTTATGGGCAAACCGTGCCGTTATAGTCATTCCTGTAGGCCCAATTTTGGCCAAAAGTCACTTTGGCCTAGACAACTTTTGATGGTCTCCTATGGAAGCTCACATCCTGCCGGTCGCATAGACGCATTCACTTTTGGAATCGGTTGCCGTCTTATCGGCAACCCGTGCCGTTAAGCTCATGCCCAAAAATGGGCCAAAAAGTCACTTTGGCCTAGACAACTTTTGATGGTCTCCTATGGAAGGTCTCATCCTGTCGGTCGCATAGACGCATTCACTTTTGGAATCGGTGACCGTCTTATGGGCAAACCGTGCCGTTATTGTCATTCCTGTAGGCCCAATTTTGGGCCAAAAGTCACTTTGGCCTAGACAACTTTTGATGGTCTCCTATGGAAGCTCACATCCTGCCGGTCGCATAGACGCGTTCACTTTTGGAATCGGTGACCGTCTTATGGGCAAACCGTGCCGTTATAGTCATTCCTGTAGGCCCAATTTTGGGCCAAAAGTCACTTTGGCCTAGACAACTTTTGATGGTCTCCTATGGAAGCTCACATCCTGCCGGTCGCATAGACGCATTCACTTTTGGAATCGGTTGCCGTCTTATCGGCAACCCGTGCCGTTAAGCTCATGCCCAAAAATGGGCCAAAAGGTGACTTTGGCCTAGACAACTTTTGATGGTCTCCTATGGAAGGTCTCATCCTGTCGGTCGCATAGACGCGTTCACTTTTGGAATCGGTGACCGTCTTATGGGCAAACCGTGCCGTTATAGTCATTCCTGTAGGCCCAATTTTGGGCCAAAAGTCACTTTGGCCTAGACAACTTTTGATGGTCTCCTATGGAAGGTCTCATCCTGTCGGTCGCATAGACGCGTTCACTTTTGGAATCGGTGACCGTCTTATGGGCAAACCGTGCCGTTATAGTCATTCCTGTAGGCCCAATTTTGGGCCAAAAGTCACTTTGGCCTAGACAACTTTTGATGGTCTCCTATGGAAGCTCACATCCTGCCGGTCGCATAGACGCATTCACTTTTGGAATCGGTTGCCGTCTTATCGGCAACCCGTGCCGTTAAGCTCATGCCCAAAAATTGGCCAAAAAGTCACTTTGGCCTAGACAACTTTTGATGGTCTCCTATGGAAGGTCTCATCCTGTCGGTCGCATAGACGCGTTCACTTTTGGAATCGGTGACCGTCTTATGGGCAAACCGTGCCGTTATTGTCATTCCTGTAGGCCCAATTTTGGGCCAAAAGTCACTTTGGCCTAGACAACTTTTGATGGTCTCCTATGGAAGCTCACATCCTGCCGGTCGCATAGACGCATTCACTTTTGGAATCGGTTGCCGTCTTATCGGCAACCCGTGCCGTTAAGCTCATGCCCAAAAATGGGCCAAAAGGTGACTTTGGCCTAGACAACTTTTGATGGTCTCCTATGGAAGGTCTCATCCTGTCGGTCGCATAGACGCGTTCACTTTTGGAATCGGTGACCGTCTTATGGGCAAACCGTGCCGTTATAGTCATTCCTGTAGGCCCAATTTTGGGCCAAAAGTCACTTTGGCCTAGAAAACTTTTGATGGTCTCCTATGGAAGCTCACATCCTGCCGGTCGCATAGACGCATTCACTTTTGGAATCGGTTGCCGTCTTATCGGCAACCCGTGCCGTTAAGCTCATGCCCAAAAATGGGCCAAAAGGTGACTTTGGCCTAGACAACTTTTGATGGTCTCCTATGGAAGGTCTCATCCTGTCGGTCGCATAGACGCGTTCACTTTTGGAATCGGTGACCGTCTTATGGGCAAACCGTGCCGTTATAGTCATTCCTGTAGGCCCAATTTTGGGCCAAAAGTCACTTTGGCCTAGACAACTTTTGATGGTCTCCTATGGAAGGTCTCATCCTGTCGGTCGCATAGACGCGTTCACTTTTGGAATCGGTGACCGTCTTATGGGCAAACCGTGCCGTTATTGTCATTCCTGTAGGCCCAATTTTGGGCCAAAAGTCACTTTGGCCTAGACAACTTTTGATGGTCTCCTATGGAAGCTCACATCCTGCCGGTCGCATAGACGCATTCACTTTTGGAATCGGTTGCCGTCTTATCGGCAACCCGTGCCGTTAAGCTCATGCCCAAAAATGGGCCAAAAGGTGACTTTGGCCTAGACAACTTTTGATGGTCTCCTATGGAAGGTCTCATCCTGTCGGTCGCAAAGACGCATTCACTTTTGGAATCGGTGACCGTCTTATGGGCAAACCGTGCCGTTATAGTCATTCCTGTAGGCCCAATTTTGGGCCAAAAGTCACTTTGGCCTAGACAACTTTTGATGGTCTCCTATGGAAGGTCTCATCCTGTCGGTCGCATAGACGCGTTCACTTTTGGAATCGGTGACCGTCTTATGGGCAAACCGTGCCGTTATAGTCATTCCTGTAGGCCCAATTTTGGGCCAAAAGTCACTTTGGCCTAGACAACTTTTGATGGTCTCCTATGGAAGGTCTCATCCTGTCGGTCGCATAGACGCGTTCACTTTTGGAATCGGTGACCGTCTTATGGGCAAACCGTGCCGTTATAGTCATTCCTGTAGGCCCAATTTTGGGCCAAAAGTCACTTTGGCCTAGACAACTTTTGATGGTCTCCTATGGAAGCTCACATCCTGCCGGTCGCATAGACGCATTCACTTTTGGAATCGGTTGCCGTCTTATCGGCAACCCGTGCCGTTAAGCTCATGCCCAAAAATGGGCCAACATGTCACTTTGGCCTAGACAACTTTTGATGGTCTCCTATGGAAGGTCTCATCCTGTCGGTCGCATAGACGCGTTCACTTTTGGAATCGGTGACCGTCTTATGGGCAAACCGTGCCGTTTTTGTCATTCCTGTAGGCCCAATTTTGGGCCAAAAGTCACTTTGGCCTAGACAACTTTTGATGGTCTCCTATGGAAGCTCACATCCTGCCGGTCGCATAGACGCATTCACTTTTGGAATCGGTTGCCGTCTTATCGGCAACCCGTGCCGTTAAGCTCATGCCCAAAAATGGGCCAAAAGGTGACTTTGGCCTAGACAACTTTTGATGGTCTCCTATGGAAGGTCTCATCCTGTCGGTCGCATAGACGCGTTCACTTTTGGAATCGGTGACCGTCTTATGGGCAAACCGTGCCGTTATAGTCATTCCTGTAGGCCCAATTTTGGGCCAAAAGTCACTTTGGCCTAGAAAACTTTTGATGGTCTCCTATGGAAGCTCACATCCTGCCGGTCGCATAGACGCATTCACTTTTGGAATCGGTTGCCGTCTTATCGGCAACCCGTGCCGTTAAGCTCATGCCCAAAAATGGGCCAAAAGGTGACTTTGGCCTAGACAACTTTTGATGGTCTCCTATGGAAGGTCTCATCCTGTCGGTCGCATAGACGCATTCACTTTTGGAATCGGTGACCGTCTTATGGGCAAACCGTGCCGTTATAGTCATTCCTGTAGGCCCAATTTTGGGCCAAAAGTCACTTTGGCCTAGACAACTTTTGATGGTCTCCTATGGAAGGTCTCATCCTGTCGGTCGCATAGACGCGTTCACTTTTGGAATCGGTGACCGTCTTATGGGCAAACCGTGCCGTTATAGTCATTCCTGTAGGCCCAATTTTGGGCCAAAAGTCACTTTGGCCTAGACAACTTTTGATGGTTTCCTATGGAAGCTCACATCCTGCCGGTCGCATAGACGCATTCACTTTTGGAATCGGTTGCCGTCTTATCGGCAACCCGTGCCGTTAAGCTCATGCCCAAAAATGGGCCAAAAGGTGACTTTGGCCTAGACAACTTTTGATGGTCTCCTATGGAAGGTCTCATCCTGTCGGTCGCATAGACGCGTTCACTTTTGGAATCGGTGACCGTCTTATGGGCAAACCGTGCCGTTATAGTCATTCCTGTAGGCCCAATTTTGGGCCAAAAGTCACTTTGGCCTAGACAACTTTTGATGGTCTCCTATGGAAGGTCTCATCCTGTCGGTCGCATAGACGCGTTCACTTTTGGAATCGGTGACCGTCTTATGGGCAAACCGTGCCGTTATAGTCATTCCTGTAGGCCCAATTTTGGGCCAAAAGTCACTTTGGCCTAGACAACTTTTGATGGTCTCCTATGGAAGCTCACATCCTGCCGGTCGCATAGACGCATTCACTTTTGGAATCGGTTGCCGTCTTATCGGCAACCCGTGCCGTTAAGCTCATGCCCAAAAATGGGCCAAAAAGTCACTTTGGCCTAGACAACTTTTGATGGTCTCCTATGGAAGGTCTCATCCTGTCGGTCGCATAGACGCGTTCACTTTTGGAATCGGTGACCGTCTTATGGGCAAACCGTGCCGTTATTGTCATTCCTGTAGGCCCAATTTTGGGCCAAAAGTCACTTTGGCCTAGACAACTTTTGATGGTCTCCTATGGAAGCTCACATCCTGCCGGTCGCATAGACGCATTCACTTTTGGAATCGGTTGCCGTCTTATCGGCAACCCGTGCCGTTAAGCTCATGCCCAAAAATGGGCCAAAAGGTGACTTTGGCCTAGACAACTTTTGATGGTCTCCTATGGAAGGTCTCATCCTGTCGGTCGCATAGACGCGTTCACTTTTGGAATCGGTGACCGTCTTATGGGCAAACCGTGCCGTTATAGTCATTCCTGTAGGCCCAATTTTGGGCCAAAAGTCACTTTGGCCTAGACAACTTTTGATGGTCTCCTATGGAAGCTCACATCCTGCCGGTCGCATAGACGCATTCACTTTTGGAATCGGTTGCCGTCTTATCGGCAACCCGTGCCGTTAAGCTCATGCCCAAAAATGGGCCAAAAGGTGACTTTGGCCTAGACAACTTTTGATGGTCTCCTATGGAATGTCTCATCCTGTCGGTCGCATAGACGCGTTCACTTTTGGAATCGGTGACCGTCTTATGGGCAAACCGTGCCGTTATAGTCATTCCTGTAGGCCCAATTTTGGGCCAAAAGTCACTTTGGCCTAGACAACTTTTGATGGTCTCCTATGGAAGGTCTCATCCTGTCGGTCGCATAGACGCGTTCACTTTTGGAATCGGTGACCGTCTTATGGGCAAACCGTGCCGTTATTGTCATTCCTGTAGGCCCAATTTTGGGCCAAAAGTCACTTTGGCCTAGACAACTTTTGATGGTCTCCTATGGAAGCTCACATCCTGCCGGTCGCATAGACGCATTCACTTTTGGAATCGGTTGCCGTCTTATCGGCAACCCGTGCCGTTAAGCTCATGCCCAAAAATGGGCCAAAAGGTGACTTTGGCCTAGACAACTTTTGATGGTCTCCTATGGAAGGTCTCATCCTGTCGGTCGCATAGACGTGTTCACTTTTGGAATCGGTGACCGTCTTATGGGCAAACCGTGCCGTTATAGTCATTCCTGTAGGCCCAATTTTGGGCCAAAAGTCACTTTGGTCTCATCCTGTCGGTCGCATAGACGCGTTCACTTTTGGAATGGGTGACCGTCTTATGGGCAAACCGTGCCGTTATAGTCATTCCTGTAGGCCCAATTTTGGGCCAAAAGTCACTTTGGCCTAGACAACTTTTGATGGTCTCCTATGGAAGCTCACATCCTGCCGGTCGCATAGACGCATTCACTTTTGGAATCGGTTGCCGTCTTATCGGCAACCCGTGCCGTTAAGCTCATGCCCAAAAATGGGCCAAAAGGTGACTTTGGCCTAGACAACTTTTGATGGTCTCCTATGGAAGGTCTCATCCTGTCGGTCGCATAGACGCGTTCACTTTTGGAATCGGTGACCGTCTTATGGGCAAACCGTGCCGTTATAGTCATTCCTGTAGGCCCAATTTTGGGCCAAAAGTCACTTTGGCCTAGACAACTTTTGATGGTCTCCTATGGAAGCTCACATCCTGCCGGTCGCATAGACGCATTCACTTTTGGAATCGGTTGCCGTCTTATCGGCAACCCGTGCCGTTAAGCTCATGCCCAAAAATGGGCCAAAAGGTGACTTTGGCGTAGACAACTTTTGATGGTCTCCTATGGAATGTCTCATCCTGTCGGTCGCATAGACGCGTTCACTTTTGGAATCGGTGACCGTCTTATGGGCAAACCGTGCCGTTATAGTCATTCCTGTAGGCCCAATTTTGGGCCAAAAGTCACTTTGGCCTAGACAACTTTTGATGGTCTCCTATGGAAGGTCTCATCCTGTCGGTCGCATAGACGCGTTCACTTTTGGAATCGGTGACCGTCTTATGGGCAAACCGTGCCGTTATTGTCATTCCTGTAGGCCCAATTTTGGGCCAAAAGTCACTTTGGCCTAGACAACTTTTGATGGTCTCCTATGGAAGCTCACATCCTGCCGGTCGCATAGACGCATTCACTTTTGGAATCGGTTGCCGTCTTATCGGCAACCCGTGCCGTTAAGCTCATGCCCAAAAATGGGCCAAAAGGTGACTTTGGCCTAGACAACTTTTGATGGTCTCCTATGGAAGGTCTCATCCTGTCGGTCGCATAGACGCGTTCACTTTTGGAATCGGTGACCGTCTTATGGGCAAACCGTGCCGTTATAGTCATTCCTGTAGGCCCAATTTTGGGCCAAAAGTCACTTTGGTCTCATCCTGTCGGTCGCATAGACGCGTTCACTTTTGGAATCGGTGACCGTCTTATGGGCAAACCGTGCCGTTATAGTCATTCCTGTAGGCCCAATTTTGGGCCAAAAGTCACTTTGGCCTAGACAACTTTTGATGGTCTCCTATGGAAGCTCACATCCTGCCGGTCGCATAGACGCATTCACTTTTGGAATCGGTTGCCGTCTTATCGGCAACCCGTGCCGTTAAGCTCATGCCCAAAAATGGGCCAAAAGGTGACTTTGGCCTAGACAACTTTTGATGGTCTCCTATGGAAGGTCTCATCCTGTCGGTCGCATAGACGCGTTCACTTTTGGAATCGGTGACCATCTTATGGGCAAACCGTGCCGTTATAGTCATTCCTGTAGGCCCAATTTTGGGCCAAAAGTCACTTTGGCCTAGACAACTTTTGATGGTCTCCTATGGAAGGTCTCATCCTGTCGGTCGCATAGACGCGTTCACTTTTGGAATCGGTGACCGTCTTATGGGCAAACCGTGCCGTTATAGTCATTCCTGTAGGCCCAATTTTGGGCCGAGAGTCACTTTGGCCTAGACAACTTTTGATGGTCTCCTATGGAAGCTCACATCCTGCCGGTCGCATAGACGCATTCACTTTTGGAATCGGTTGCCGTCTTATCGGCAACCCGTGCCGTTAAGCTCATGCCCAAAAATGGGCCAAAAGGTGACTTTGGCCTAGACAACTTTTGATGGTCTCCTATGGAAGGTCTCATCCTGTCGGTCGCATAGACGCGTTCACTTTTGGAATCGGTGACCGTCTTATGGGCAAACCGTGCCGTTATAGTCATTCCTGTAGGCCCAATTTTGGGCCAAAAGTCACTTTGGCCTAGACAACTTTTGATGGTCTCCTATGGAAGGTCTCATCCTGTCGGTCGCATAGACGCGTTCACTTTTGGAATCGGTGACCGTCTTATGGGCAAACCGTGCCGTTATAGTCATTCCTGTAGGCCCAATTTTGGGCCAAAAGTCACTTTGGCCTAGACAACTTTTGATGGTCTCCTATGGAAGCTCACATCCTGCCGGTCGCATAGACGCATTCACTTTTGGAATCGGTTGCCGTCTTATCGGCAACCCGTGCCGTTAAGCTCATGCCCAAAAATGGGCCAAAAGGTGACTTTGGCCTAGACAACTTTTGATGGTCTCCTATGGAAGGTCTCATCCTGTCGGTCGCATAGACGCGTTCACTTTTGGAATCGGTGACCGTCTTATGGGCAAACCGTGCCGTTATAGTCATTCCTGTAGGCCCAATTTTGGGCCAAAAGTCACTTTGGCCTAGACAACTTTTGATGGTCTCCTATGGAAGGTCTCATCCTGTCGGTCGCATAGACGCGTTCACTTTTGGAATCGGTGACCGTCTTATGGGCAAACCGTGCCGTTATAGTCATTCCTGTAGGCCCAATTTTGGGCCAAAAGTCACTTTGGCCTAGACAACTTTTGATGGTCTCCTATGGAAGCTCACATCCTGCCGGTCGCATAGACGCATTCACTTTTGGAATCGGTTGCCGTCTTATCGGCAACCCGTGCCGTTAAGCTCATGCCCAAAAATGGGCCAAAAGGTGACTTTGGCCTAGACAACTTTTGATGGTCTCCTATGGAAGGTCTCATCCTGTCGGTCGCATAGACGCGTTCACTTTTGGAATCGGTGACCGTCTTATGGGCAAACCGTGCCGTTATAGTCATTCCTGTAGGCCCAATTTTGGGCCAAAAGTCACTTTGGCCTAGACAACTTTTGATGGTCTCCTATGGAAGCTCACATCCTGCCGGTCGCATAGACGCATTCACTTTTGGAATCGGTTGCCGTCTTATCGGCAACCCGTGCCGTTAAGCTCATGCCCAAAAATGGGCCAAAAGGTGACTTTGGCCTAGACAACTTTTGATGGTCTCCTATGGAAGGTCTCATCCTGTCGGTCGCATAGACGCGTTCACTTTTGGAATCGGTGACCGTCTTATGGGCAAACCGTGCCGTTATAGTCATTCCTGTAGGCCCAATTTTGGGCCAAAAGTCACTTTGGCCTAGACAACTTTTGATGGTCTCCTATGGAAGGTCTCATCCTGTCGGTCGCATAGACGCGTTCACTTTTGGAATCGGTGACCATCTTATGGGCAAACCGTGCCGTTATAGTCATTCCTGTAGGCCCAATTTTGGGCCAAAAGTCACTTTGGCCTAGACAACTTTTGATGGTCTCCTATGGAAGGTCTCATCCTGTCGGTCGCATAGACGCGTTCACTTTTGGAATCGGTGACCGTCTTATGGGCAAACCGTGCCGTTATAGTCATTCCTGTAGGCCCAATTTTGGGCCAAAAGTCACTTTGGCCTAGACAACTTTTGATGGTCTCCTATGGAAGCTCACATCCTGCCGGTCGCATAGACGCATTCACTTTTGGAATCGGTTGCCGTCTTATCGGCTACCCGTGCCGTTAAGCTCATGCCCAAAAATGGGCCAAAAGGTGACTTTGGCCTAGACAACTTTTGATGGTCTCCTATGGAAGGTCTCATCCTGTCGGTCGCATAGACGCGTTCACTTTTGGAATCGGTGACCGTCTTATGGGCAAACCGTGCCGTTATAGTCATTCCTGTAGGCCCAATTTTGGGCCAAAAGTCACTTTGGCCTAGACAACTTTTGATGGTCTCCTATGGAAGGTCTCATCCTGTCGGTCGCATAGACGCGTTCACTTTTGGAATCGGTGACCGTCTTATGGGCAAACCGTGCCGTTATAGTCATTCCTGTAGGCCCAATTTTGGGCCAAAAGTCACTTTGGCCTAGACAACTTTTGATGGTCTCCTATGGAAGCTCACATCCTGACGGTCGCATAGACGCATTCACTTTTGGAATCGGTTGCCGTCTTATCGGCAACCCGTGCCGTTAAGCTCATGCCCAAAAATGGGCCAAAAGGTGACTTTGGCCTAGACAACTTTTGATGGTCTCCTATGGAAGGTCTCATCCTGTCGGTCGCATAGACGCGTTCACTTTTGGAATCGGTGACCGTCTTATGGGCAAACCGTGCCGTTATAGTCATTCCTGTAGGCCCAATTTTGGGCCAAAAGTCACTTTGGCCTAGACAACTTTTGATGGTCTCCTATGGAAGGTCTCATCCTGTCGGTCGCATAGACGCGTTCACTTTTGGAATCGGTGACCGTCTTATGGGCAAACCGTGCCGTTATAGTCATTCCTGTAGGCCCAATTTTGGGCCAAAAGTCACTTTGGCCTAGACAACTTTTGATGGTCTCCTATGGAAGCTCACATCCTGCCGGTCGCATAGACGCATTCACTTTTGGAATCGGTTGCCGTCTTATCGGCAACCCGTGCCGTTAAGCTCATGCCCAAAAATGGGCCAAAAGGTGACTTTGGCCTAGACAACTTTTGATGGTCTCCTATGGAAGGTCTCATCCTGTCGGTCGCATAGACGCGTTCACTTTTGGAATCGGTGACCGTCTTATGGGCAAACCGTGCCGTTATAGTCATTCCTGTAGGCCCAATTTTGGGCCAAAAGTCACTTTGGCCTAGACAACTTTTGATGGTCTCCTATGGAAGCTCACATCCTGCCGGTCGCATAGACGCATTCACTTTTGGAATCGGTTGCCGTCTTATCGGCAACCCGTGCCGTTAAGCTCATGCCCAAAAATGGGCCAAAAGGTGACTTTGGCCTAGACAACTTTTGATGGTCTCCTATGGAAGGTCTCATCCTGTCGGTCGCATAGACGCGTTCACTTTTGGAATCGGTGACCGTCTTATGGGCAAACCGTGCCGTTATAGTCATTCCTGTAGGCCCAATTTTGGGCCAAAAGTCACTTTGGCCTAGACAACTTTTGATGGTCTCCTATGGAAGGTCTCATCCTGTCGGTCGCATAGACGCGTTCACTTTTGGAATCGGTGACCGTCTTATGGGCAAACCGTGCCGTTATAGTCATTCCTGTAGGCCCAATTTTGGGCCAAAAGTCACTTTGGCCTAGACAACTTTTGATGGTCTCCTATGGAAGCTCACATCCTGCCGGTCGCATAGACGCATTCACTTTTGGAATCGGTTGCCGTCTTATCGGCAACCCGTGCCGTTAAGCTCATGCCCAAAAATGGGCCAAAAGGTGACTTTGGCCTAGACAACTTTTGATGGTCTCCTATGGAAGGTCTCATCCTGTCGGTCGCATAGACGCGTTCACTTTTGGAATCGGTGACCGTCTTATGGGCAAACCGTGCCGTTATAGTCATTCCTGTAGGCCCAATTTTGGGCCAAAAGTCACTTTGGCCTAGACAACTTTTGATGGTCTCCTATGGAAGCTCACATCCTGCCGGTCGCATAGACGCATTCACTTTTGGAATCGGTTGCCGTCTTATCGGCAACCCGTGCCGTTAAGCTCATGCCCAAAAATGGGCCAAAAGGTGACTTTGGCCTAGACAACTTTTGATGGTCTCCTATGGAAGGTCTCATCCTGTCGGTCGCATAGACGCGTTCACTTTTGGAATCGGTGACCGTCTTATGGGCAAACCGTGCCGTTATAGTCATTCCTGTAGGCCCAATTTTGGGCCAAAAGTCACTTTGGCCTAGACAACTTTTGATGGTCTCCTATGGAAGGTCTCATCCTGTCGGTCGCATAGACGCGTTCACTTTTGGAATCGGTGACCGTCTTATGGGCAAACCGTGCCGTTATAGTCATTCCTGTAGGCCCAATTTTGGGCCAAAAGTCACTTTGGCCTAGACAACTTTTGATGGTCTCCTATGGAAGGTCACATCCTGCCGGTCGCATAGACGCGTTCACTTTTGGAATCGGTGACCGTCTTATGGGCAAACCGTGCCGTTATAGTCATTCCTGTAGGCCCAATTTTGGGCCAAAAGTCACTTTGGCCTAGACAACTTTTGATGGTCTTCTATGGAAGGTCTCATCCTGTCGGTCGCATAGACGCATTCACTTTTGGAATCGGTGACCGTCTTATGGGCAAACCGTGCCGTTATAGTCATTCCTGTAGGCCCAATTTTGGGCCAAAAGTCACTTTGGCCTAGACAACTTTTGATGGTCTCCTATGGAAGCTCACATCCTGCCGGTCGCATAGACACATTCACTTTTGGAATCGGTTGCCGTCTTATCGGCAACCCGTGCCGTTAAGCTCATGCCCAAAAATGGGCCAAAAGGTGACTTTGGCCTAGACAACTTTTGATGGTCTCCTATGGAAGGTCTCATCCTGTCGGTCGCATAGACGCGTTCACTTTTGGAATCGGTGACCGTCTTATGGGCAAACCGTGCCGTTATAGTCATTCCTGTAGGCCCAATTTTGGGCCAAAAGTCACTTTTGCCTAGACAACTTTTGATGGTCTCCTATGGAAGGTCTCATCCTGTCGGTCGCATAGACGCGTTCACTTTTGGAATCGGTGACCGTCTTATGGGCAAACCGTGCCGTTATAGTCATTCCTGTAGGCCCAATTTTGGGCCAAAAGTCACTTTGGCCTAGACAACTTTTGATGGTCTCCTATGGAAGGTCACATCCTGCCGGTCGCATAGACGCATTCACTTTTGGAATCGGTTGCCGTCTTATCGGCAAACCGTGCCGTTATAGTTATTCCTGTAGGCCCAATTTTGGGCCAAAAGTCACTTTGGCCTAGACAACTTTTGATGGTCTCCTATGGAAGGTCTCATCCTGTCGGTCGCATAGACGCATTCACTTTTGGAATCGGTGACCGTCTTATGGGCAAACCGTGCCGTTATAGTCATTCCTGTAGGCCCAATTTTGGGCCAAAAGTCACTTTGGCCTAGACAACTTTTGATGGTCTCCTATGGAAGCTCACATCCTGCCGGTCGCATAGACGCATTCACTTTTGGAATCGGTTGCCGTCTTATCGGCAACCCGTGCCGTTAAGCTCATGCCCAAAAATGGGCCAAAAGGTGACTTTGGCCTAGACAACTTTTGATGGTCTCCTATGGAAGGTCTCATCATGTCGGTCGCATAGACGCGTTCACTTTTGGAATCGGTGACCGTCTTATGGGCAAACCGTGCCGTTATAGTCATTCCTGTAGGCCCAATTTTGGGCCAAAAGTCACTTTGGCCTAGACAACTTTTGATGGTCTCCTATGGAAGGTCTCATCCTGTCGGTCGCATAGACGCGTTCACTTTTGGAATCGGTGACCGTCTTATGGGCAAACCGTGCCGTTATAGTCATTCCTGTAGGCCCAATTTTGGGCCAAAAGTCACTTTGGCCTAGACAACTTTTGATGGTCTCCTATGGAAGCTCACATCCTGCCGGTCGCATAGACACATTCACTTTTGGAATCGGTTGCCGTCTTATCGGCAACCCGTGCCGTTAAGCTCATGCCCAAAAATGGGCCAAAAGGTGACTTTGGCCTAGACAACTTTTGATGGTCTCCTATGGAAGGTCTCATCCTGTCAGTCGCATAGACGCGTTCACTTTTGGAATCGGTGACCGTCTTATGGGCAAACCGTGCCGTTATAGTCATTCCTGTAGGCCCAATTTTGGGCCAAAAGTCACTTTGGCCTAGACAACTTTTGATGGTCTCCTATGGAAGGTCTCATCCTGTCGGTCGCATAGACGCGTTCACTTTTGGAATCGGTGACCGTCTTATGGGCAAACCGTGCCGTTATAGTCATTCCTGTAGGCCCAATTTTGGGCCAAAAGTCACTTTGGCCTAGACAACTTTTGATGGTCTCCTATGGAAGCTCACATCCTGCCGGTCGCATAGACGCATTCACTTTTGGAATCGGTTGCCGTCTTATCGGCAACCCGTGCCGTTAAGCTCATGCCCAAAAATGGGCCAAAAGGTGACTTTGGCCTAGACAACTTTTGATGGTCTCCTATGGAAGGTCTCATCCTGTCGGTCGCATAGACGTGTTCACTTTTGGAATCGGTGACCGTCTTATGGGCAAACCGTGCCGTTAAAGTCATTCCTGTAGGCCCAATTTTGGGCCAAAAGTCACTTTGGCCTAGACAACTTTTGATGGTCTCCTATGGAAGGTCTCATCCTGTCGGTCGCATAGACGCGTTCACTTTTGGAATCGGTGACCGTCTTATGGGCAAACCGTGCCGTTATAGTCATTCCTGTAGGCCCAATTTTGGGCCAAAAGTCACTTTGGCCTAGACAACTTTTGATTGTCTCCTATGGAAGCTCACATCCTGCCGGTCGCATAGACGCATTCACTTTTGGAATCGGTTGCCGTCTTATCGGCAACCCGTGCCGTTAAGCTCATGCCCAAAAATGGGCCAAAAGGTGACTTTGGCCTAGACAACTTTTGATGGTCTCCTATGGAAGGTCTCATCATGTCGGTCGCATAGACGCGTTCACTTTTGGAATCGGTGACCGTCTTATGGGCAAACCGTGCCGTTATATTCATTCCTGTAGGCCCAATTTTGGGCCAAAAGTCACTTTGACCTAGACAACTTTTGATGGTCTCCTATGGAAGGTCTCATCCTGTCGGTCGCATAGACGCGTTCACTTTTGGAATCGGTGACCGTCTTATGGGCAAACCGTGCCGTTATAGTCATTCCTGTAGGCCCAATTTTGGGCCAAAAGTCACTTTGGCCTAGACAACTTTTGATGGTCTCCTATGGAAGCTCACATCCTGCCGGTCGCATAGACGCATTCACTTTTGGAATCGGTTGCCGTCTTATCGGCAACCCGTGCCGTTAAGCTCATGCCCAAAAATGGGCCAAAAGGTGACTTTGGCCTAGACAACTTTTGATGGTCTCCTATGGAAGGTCTCATCCTGTCGGTCGCATAGACGCGTTCACTTTTGGAATCGGTGACCGTCTTATGGGCAAACCGTGCCGTTATAGTCATTCCTGTAGGCCCAATTTTGGGCCAAAAGTCACTTTGGCCTAGACAACTTTTGATGGTCTCCTATGGAAGGTCTCATCCTGTCGGTCGCATAGACGCGTTCACTTTTGGAATCGGTGACCGTCTTATGGGCAAACTGTGCCGTTATAGTCATTCCTGTAGGCCCAATTTTGGGCCAAAAGTCACTTTGGCCTAGACAACTTTTGATGGTCTCCTATGGAAGCTCACATCCTGCCGGTCGCATAGACGCATTCACTTTTGGAATCGGTTGCCGTCTTATCGGCAACCCGTGCCGTTAAGCTCATGCCCAAAAATGGGCCAAAAGGTGACTTTGGCCTAGACAACTTTTGATGGTCTCCTATGGAAGGTCTCATCCTGTCGGTCGCATAGACGCGTTCACTTTTGGAATCGGTGACCGTCTTATGGGCAAACCGTGCCGTTATAGTCATTCCTGTAGGCCCAATTTTGGGCCAAAAGTCACTTTGGCCTAGACAACTTTTGATGGTCTCCTATGGAAGCTCACATCCTGCCGGTCGCATAGACGCATTCACTTTTGGAATCGGTTGCCGTCTTATCGGCAACCCGTGCCGTTAAGCTCATGCCCAAAAATGGGCCAAAAGGTGACTTTGGCCTAGACAACTTTTGATGGTCTCCTATGGAAGGTCTCATCCTGTCGGTCGCATAGACGCGTTCACTTTTGGAATCGGTGACCGTCTTATGGGCAAACCGTGCCGTTATAGTCATTCCTGTGGGCCCAATTTTGGGCCAAAAGTCACTTTGGCCTAGACAACTTTTGATGGTCTCCTATGGAAGGTCTCATCCTGTCGGTCGCATAGACGCGTTCACTTTTGGAATCGGTGACCGTCTTATGGGCAAACCGTGCCGTTATAGTCATTCCTGTAGGCCCAATTTTGGGCCAAAAGTCACTTTGGCCTAGACAACTTTTGATGGTCTCCTATGGAAGCTCACATCCTGCCGGTCGCATAGACGCATTCACTTTTGGAATCGGTTGCCGTCTTATCGGCAACCCGTGCCGTTAAGCTCATGCCCAAAAATGGGCCAAAAGGTGACTTTGGCCTAGACAACTTTTGATGGTCTCCTATGGAAGGTCTCATCCTGTCGGTCGCATAGACGCGTTCACTTTTGGAATCGGTGACCGTCTTATGGGCAAACCGTGCCGTTATAGTCATTCCTGTAGGCCCAATTTTGGGCCAAAAGTCACTTTGGCCTAGACAACTTTTGATGGTCTCCTATGGAAGGTCTCATCCTGTCGGTCGCATAGACGCGTTCACTTTTGGAATCGGTGACCGTCTTATGGGCAAACCGTGCCGTTATAGTCATTCCTGTAGGCCCAATTTTGGGCCAAAAGTCACTTTGGCCTAGACAACTTTTGATGGTCTCCTATGGAAGCTCACATCCTGCCGGTCGCATAGACGCATTCACTTTTGGAATCGGTTGCCGTCTTATCGGCAACCCGTGCCGTAAAGCTCATGCCCAAAAATGGGCCAAAAGGTGACTTTGGCCTAGACAACTTTTGATGGTCTCCTATGGAAGCTCACATGCTGCCGGTCGCATAGACGCATTCACTTTTGGAATCGGTGACCGTCTTATCGGCAACCCGTGCCGTTATAGTCATGCCCAAAAATGGGCCAAAAGGTGACTTTGGCCTAGACAACTTTTGATGGTCTCCTATGGAAGCTCACATGCTGTCGGTCGCATAGACGCATTCACTTTTGGAATCGGTGACCGTCTTATCGGCAACCATGCCGTTATAGTCATTCCTGTAGGCCCAATTTTGGGCCAAAAGTCACTTTGGCCTAGACAACTTTTGATGGTCTCCTATGGAAGCTCACATGCTGCCGGTCGCATAGACGCATTCACTTTTGGAATCGGTGACCGTCTTATCGGCAACCCGTGCCGTTATAGTCATGCCCAAAAATGGGCCAAAAGGTGACTTTGGCCTAGACAACTTTTGATGGTCTCCTATGGAAGCTCACATGCTGTCGGTCGCATAGACGCATTCACTTTTGGAATCGGTGACCGTCTTATCGGCAACCATGCCGTTATAGTCATTCCTGTAGGCCCAATTTTGGGCCAAAAGTCACTTTGGCCTAGACAACTTTTGATGGTCTCCTATGGAAGCTCACATGCTGCCGGTCGCATAGACGCATTCACTTTTGGAATCGGTGACCGTCTTATCGGCAACCCGTGCCGTTATAGTCATGCCCAAAAATGGGCCAAAAGGTGACTTTGGCCTAGACAACTTTTGATGGTCTCCTATGGAAGCTCACATCCTGCCGGTCGCATAGACGCATTCACTTTTGGAATCGGTTGCCGTCTTATCGGCAACCCGTGCCGTTAAGCTCATGCCCAAAAATGGGCCAAAAGGTGACTTTGGCCTAGACAACTTTTGATGGTCTCCTATGGAAGCTCACATGCTGCCGGTCGCATAGACGCATTCACTTTTGGAATCGGTGACCGTCTTATCGGCAACCCGTGCCGTTATAGTCATGCCCAAAAATGGGCCAAAAGGTGACTTTGGCCTAGACAACTTTTGATGGTCTCCTATGGAAGCTCACATGCTGTCGGTCGCATAGACGCATTCACTTTTGGAATCGGTGACCGTCTTATCGGCAACCATGCCGTTATAGTCATTCCTGTAGGCCCAATTTTGGGCCAAAAGTCACTTTGGCCCAGACAACTTTTGATGGTCTCCTATGGAAGCTCATATGCTGCCGGTCGCATAGACGCATTCACTTTTGGAATCGGTGACCGTCTTATCGGCAACCCGTGCCGTTATAGTCATGCCCAAAAATGGGCCAAAAGGTGACTTTGGCCTAGACAACTTTTGATGGTCTCCTATGGAAGCTCACATGCTGTCGGTCGCATAGACGCATTCACTTTTGGAATCGGTGACCGTCTTATCGGCAACCATGCCGTTATAGTCATTCCTGTAGGCCCAATTTTGGGCCAAAAGTCACTTTGGCCTAGACAACTTTTGATGGTCTCCTATGGAAGCTCACATGCTGCCGGTCGCATAGACGCATTCACTTTTGGAATCGGTGACCGTCTTATCGGCAACCCGTGCCGTTATAGTCATGCCCAAAAATGGGCCAAAAGGTGACTTTGGCCTAGACAACTTTTGATGGTCTCCTATGGAAGCTCACATGCTGTCGGTCGCATAGACGCATTCACTTTTGGAATCGGTGACCGTCTTATCGGCAACCATGCCGTTATAGTCATTCCTGTAGGCCCAATTTTGGGCCAAAAGTCACTTTGGCCTAGACAACTTTTGATGGTCTCCTATGGAAGCTCACATGCTGCCGGTCGCATAGACGCATTCACTTTTGGAATCGGTGACCGTCTTATCGTCAACCCGTGCCGTTATAGTCATGCCCAAAAATGGGCCAAAAGGTGACTTTGGCCTAGACAACTTTTGATGGTCTCCTATGGAAGCTCACATGCTGTCGGTCGCATAGACGCATTCACTTTTGGAATCGGTGACCGTCTTATCGGCAACCATGCCGTTATAGTCATTCCTGTAGGCCCAATTTTGGGCCAAAAGTCACTTTGGCCTAGACAACTTTTGATGGTCTCCTATGGAAGCTCACATGCTGCCGGTCGCATAGACGCATTCACTTTTGGAATCGGTGACCGTCTTATCGGCAACCCGTGCCGTTATAGTCATGCCCAAAAATGGGCCAAAAGGTGACTTTGGCCTAGACAACTTTTGATGGTCTCCTATGGAAGCTCACATGCTGTCGGTCGCATAGACGCATTCACTTTTGGAATCGGTGACCGTCTTATCGGCAACCATGCCGTTATAGTCATTCCTGTAGGCCCAATTTTGGGCCAAAAGTCACTTTGGCCTAGACAACTTTTGATGGTCTCCTATGGAAGCTCACATGCTGCCGGTCGCATAGACGCATTCACTTTTGGAATCGGTGACCGTCTTATCGGCAACCCGTGCCGTTATAGTCATGCCCAAAAATGGGCCAAAAGGTGACTTTGGCCTAGACAACTTTTGATGGTCTCCTATGGAAGCTCACATGCTGTCGGTCGCATAGACGCATTCACTTTTGGAATCGGTGACCGTCTTATCGGCAACCATGCCGTTATAGTCATTCCTGTAGGCCCAATTTTGGGCCAAAAGTCACTTTGGCCTAGACAACTTTTGATGGTCTCCTATGGAAGCTCACATGCTGCCGGTCGCATAGACGCATTCACTTTTGGAATCGGTGACCGTCTTATCGGCAACCCGTGCCGTTATAGTCATGCCCAAAAATGGGCCAAAAGGTGACTTTGGCCTAGACAACTTTTGATGGTCTCCTATGGAAGCTCACATGCTGTCGGTCGCATAGACGCATTCACTTTTGGAATCGGTGACCGTCTTATCGGCAACCATGCCGTTATAGTCATTCCTGTAGGCCCAATTTTGGGCCAAAAGTCACTTTGGCCTAGACAACTTTTGATGGTCTCCTATGGAAGCTCACATGCTGCCGGTCGCATAGACGCATTCACTTTTGGAATCGGTGACCGTCTTATCGGCAACCATGCCGTTATAGTCATTCCTGTAGGCCCAATTTTGGGCCAAAAGTCACTTTGGCCTAGACAACTTTTGATGGTCTCCTATGGAAGCTGACATGCTGCCGGTCGCATAGACGCATTCACTTTTGGAATCGGTGACCGTCTTATCGGCAACCCGTGCCGTTATAGTCATGCCCAAAAATGGGCCAAAAGGTGACTTTGGCCTAGACAACTTTTGATGGTCTCCTATGGAAGCTCACATGCTGTCGGTCGCATAGACGCATTCACTTTTGGAATCGGTGACCGTCTTATCGGCAACCATGCCGTTATAGTCATTCCTGTAGGCCCAATTTTGGGCCAAAAGTCACTTTGGCCTAGACAACTTTTGATGGTCTCCTATGGAAGCTCACATGCTGCCGGTCGCATAGACGCATTCACTTTTGGAATCGGTGACCGTCTTATCGGCAACCCGTGCCGTTATAGTCATGCCCAAAAATGGGCCAAAAGGTGACTTTGGCCTAGACAACTTTTGATGGTCTCCTATGGAAGCTCACATGCTGTCGGTCGCATAGACGCGTTCACTTTTGGAATCGGTGACCGTCTTATCGGCAACCATGCCGTTATAGTCATTCCTGTAGGCCCAATTTTGGGCCAAAAGTCACTTTGGCCTAGACAACTTTTGATGGTCTCCTATGGAAGCTCACATGCTGCCGGTCGCATAGACGCGTTCACTTTTGGAATCGGTGACCGTCTTATGGGCAAACCGTGCCGTTATAGTCATTCCTGTAGGCCCAATTTTGGGCCAAAAGTCACTTTGGCCTAGACAACTTTTGATGGTCTCCTATGGAAGCTCACATCCTGCCGGTCGCATAGACGCATTCACTTTTGGAATCGGTTGCCGTCTTATCGGCAACCCGTACCGTTAAGCTCATGCCCAAAAATGGGCCAAAAGGTGACTTTGGCCTAGACAACTTTTGATGGTCTCCTATGGAAGCTCACATGCTGCCGGTCGCATAGACGCATTCACTTTTGGAATCGGTGACCGTCTTATCGGCAACCCGTGCCGTTATAGTCATGCCCAAAAATGGGCCAAAAGGTGACTTTGGCCTAGACAACTTTTGATGGTCTCCTATGGAAGCTCACATGCTGTCGGTCGCATAGACGCATTCACTTTTGGAATCGGTGACCGTCTTATCGGCAACCATGCCGTTATAGTCATTCCTGTAGGCCCAATTTTGGGCCAAAAGTCACTTTGGCCTAGACAACTTTTGATGGTCTCCTATGGAAGCTCACATGCTGCCGGTCGCATAGACGCATTCACTTTTGGAATCGGTGACCGTCTTATCGGCAACCCGTGCCGTTATAGTCATGCCCAAAAATGGGCCAAAAGGTGACTTTGGCCTAGACAACTTTTGATGGTCTCTTATGGAAGCTCACATGCTGTCGGTCGCATAGACGCATTCACTTTTGGAATCGGTGACCGTCTTATCGGCAACCATGCCGTTATAGTCATTCCTGTAGGCCCAATTTTGGGCCAAAAGTCACTTTGGCCTAGACAACTTTTGATGGTCTCCTATGGAAGCTCACATGCTGCCGGTCGCATAGACGCATTCACTTTTGGAATCGGTGACCGTCTTATCGGCAACCCGTGCCGTTATAGTCATGCCCAAAAATGGGCCAAAAGGTGACTTTGGCCTAGACAACTTTTGATGGTCTCCTATGGAAGCTCACATGCTGTCGGTCGCATAGACGCATTCACTTTTGGAATCGGTGACCGTCTTATCGGCAACCATGCCGTTATAGTCATTCCTGTAGGCCCAATTTTGGGCCAAAAGTCACTTTGGCCTAGACAACTTTTGATGGTCTCCTATGGAAGCTCACATGCTGCCGGTCGCATAGACGCATTCACTTTTGGAATCGGTGACCGTCTTATCGGCAACCCGTGCCGTTATAGTCATGCCCAAAAATGGGCCAAAAGGTGACTTTGGCCTAGACAACTTTTGATGGTCTCCTATGGAAGCTCACATGCTGTCGGTCGCATAGACGCATTCACTTTTGGAATCGGTGACCGTCTTATCGGCAACCATGCCGTTATAGTCATTCCTGTAGGCCCAATTTTGGGCCAAAAGTCACTTTGGCCTAGACAACTTTTGATGGTCTCCTATGGAAGCTCACATGCTGCCGGTCGCATAGACGCATTCACTTTTGGAATCGGTGACCGTCTTATCGGCAACCCGTGCCGTTATAGTCATGCCCAAAAATGGGCCAAAAGGTGACTTTGGCCTAGACAACTTTTGATGGTCTCCTATGGAAGCTCACATGCTGTCGGTCGCATAGACGCATTCACTTTTGGAATCGGTGACCGTCTTATCGGCAACCATGCCGTTATAGTCATTCCTGTAGGCCCAATTTTGGGCCAAAAGTCACTTTGGCCTAGACAACTTTTGATGGTCTCCTATGGAAGCTCACATGCTGCCGGTCGCATAGACGCATTCACTTTTGGAATCGGTGACCGTCTTATCGGCAACCCGTGCCGTTATAGTCATGCCCAAAAATGGGCCAAAAGGTGACTTTGGCCTAGACAACTTTTGATGGTCTCCTATGGAAGCTCACATGCTGTCGGTCGCATAGACGCATTCACTTTTGGAATCGGTGACCGTCTTATCGGCAACCATGCCGTTATAGTCATTCCTGTAGGCCCAATTTTGGGCCAAAAGTCACTTTGGCCTAGACAACTTTTGATGGTCTCCTATGGAAGCTCACATGCTGCCGGTCGCATAGACGCATTCACTTTTGGAATCGGTGACCGTCTTATCGGCAACCCGTGCCGTTATAGTCATGCCCAAAAATGGGCCAAAAGGTGACTTTGGCCTAGACAACTTTTGATGGTCTCCTATGGAAGCTCACATGCTGTCGGTCGCATAGACGCATTCACTTTTGGAATCGGTGACCGTCTTATCGGCAACCATGCCGTTATAGTCATTCCTGTAGGCCCAATTTTGGGCCAAAAGTCACTTTGGCCTAGACAACTTTTGATGGTCTCCTATGGAAGCTCACATGCTGCCGGTCGCATAGACGCATTCACTTTTGGAATCGGTGACCGTCTTATCGGCAACCCGTGCCGTTATAGTCATGCCCAAAAATGGGCCAAAAGGTGACTTTGGCCTAGACAACTTTTGATGGTCTCCTATGGAAGCTCACATGCTGTCGGTCGCATAGACGCATTCACTTTTGGAATCGGTGACCGTCTTATCGGCAACCATGCCGTTATAGTCATTCCTGTAGGCCCAATTTTGGGCCAAAAGTCACTTTGGCCTAGACAACTTTTGATGGTCTCCTATGGAAGCTCACATGCTGCCGGTCGCATAGACGCATTCACTTTTGGAATCGGTGACCGTCTTATCGCCAACCCGTGCCGTTATAGTCATGCCCAAAAATGGGCCAAAAGGTGACTTTGGCCTAGACAACTTTTGATGGTCTCCTATGGAAGCTCACATGCTGTCGGTCGCATAGACGTATTCACTTTTGGAATCGGTGACCGTCTTATCGGCAACCATGCCATTATAGTCATTCCTGTAGGCCCAATTTTGGGCCAAAAGTCACTTTGGCCTAGACAACTTTTGATGGTCTCCTATTGAAGCTCACATGCTGCCGGTCGCATAGACGCATTCACTTTTGGAATCGGTGACCGTCTTATCGGCAACCCGTGCCGTTATAGTCATGCCCAAAAATGGGCCAAAAGGTGACTTTGGCCTAGACAACTTTTGATGGTCTCCTATGGAAGCTCACATGCTGTCGGTCGCATAGACGCATTCACTTTTGGAATCGGTGACCGTCTTATCGGCAACCATGCCGTTATAGTCATTCCTGTAGGCCCAATTTTGGGCCAAAAGTCACTTTGGCCTAGACAACTTTTGATGGTCTCCTATGGAAGCTCACATGCTGCCGGTCGCATAGACGCATTCACTTTTGGAATCGGTGACCGTCTTATCGGCAACCCGTGCCGTTATAGTCATGCCCAAAAATGGGCCAAAAGGTGACTTTGGCCTAGACAACTTTTGATGGTCTCCTATGGAAGCTCACATGCTGTCGGTCGCATAGACGCATTCACTTTTGGAATCGGTGACCGTCTTATCGGCAACCATGCCGTTATAGTCATTCCTGTAGGCCCAATTTTGGGCCAAAAGTCACTTTGGCCTAGACAACTTTTGATGGTCTCCTATGGAAGCTCACATGCTGCCGGTCGCATAGACGCATTCACTTTTGGAATCGGTGACCGTCTTATCGGCAACCCTTGCCGTTATAGTCATGCCCAAAAATGGGCCAAAAGGTGACTTTGGCCTAGACAACTTTTGATGGTCTCCTATGGAAGCTCACATGCTGTCGGTCGCATAGACGCATTCACTTTTGGAATCGGTGACCGTCTTATCGGCAACCATGCCGTTATAGTCATTCCTGTAGGCCCAATTTTGGGCCAAAAGGTGACTTTGGCCTAGACAACTTTTGATGGTCTCCTATGGAAGCTCACATGCTGCCGGTCGCATAGACGCATTCACTTTTGGAATCGGTGACCGTCTTACGACAACCCGTGCCGTTATAGTCATGCCCAAAAATGGGCCAAAAGGTGACTTTGGCCTAGACAACTTTTGATGGTCTCCTATGGAAGCTCACATGCTGTCGGTCGCATAGACGCATTCACTTTTGGAATCGGTGACCGTCTTATCGGCAACCATGCCGTTATAGTCATTCCTGTAGGCCCAATTTTGGGCCAAAAGTCACTTTGGCCTAGACAACTTTTGATGGTCTCCTATGGAAGCTCACATGCTGCCGGTCGCATAGACGCATTCACTTTTGGAATCGGTGACCGTCTTATCGGCAACCCGTGCCGTTATAGTCATGCCCAAAAATGGGCCAAAAGGTGACTTTGGCCTAGACAACTTTTGATGGTCTCCTATGGAAGCTCACATGCTGTCGGTCGCATAGACGCATTCACTTTTGGAATCGGTGACCGTCTTATCGGCAACCATGCCGTTATAGTCATTCCTGTAGGCCCAATTTTGGGCCAAAAGTCACTTTGGCCTAGACAACTTTTGATGGTCTCCTATGGAAGCTCACATGCTGCCGGTCGCATAGACGCATTCACTTTTGGAATCGGTGACCGTCTTATCGGCAACCCGTGCCGTTATATTCATGCCCAAAAATGGGCCAAAAGGTGACTTTGGCCTAGACAACTTTTGATGGTCTCCTATGGAAGCTCACATGCTGTCGGTCGCATAGACGCATTCACTTTTGGAATCGGTGACCGTCTTATCGGCAACCATGCCGTTATAGTCATTCCTGTAGGCCCAATTTTGGGCCAAAAGTCACTTTGGCCTAGACAACTTTTGATGGTCTCCTATGGAAGCTCACATGCTGCCGGTCGCATAGACGCATTCACTTTTGGAATCGGTGACCGTCTTATCGGCAACCCGTGCCGTTATAGTCATGCCCAAAAATGGGCCAAAAGGTGACTTTGGCCTAGACAACTTTTGATGGTCTCCTATGGAAGCTCACATGCTGTCGGTCGCATAGACGCATTCACTTTTGGAATCGGTGACCGTCTTATCGGCAACCATGCCGTTATAGTCATTCCTGTAGGCCCAATTTTGGGCCAAAAGTCACTTTGGCCTAGACAACTTTTGATGGTCTCCTATGGAAGCTCACATGCTGCCGGTCGCATAGACGCATTCACTTTTGGAATCGGTGACCGTCTTATCGGCAACCCGTGCCGTTATAGTCATGCCCAAAAATGGGCCAAAAGGTGACTTTGGCCTAGACAACTTTTGATGGTCTCCTATGGAAGCTCACATGCTGTCGGTCGCATAGACGCATTCACTTTTGGAATCGGTGACCGTCTTATCGGCAACCATGCCGTTATAGTCATTCCTGTAGGCCCAATTTTGGGCCAAAAGTCACTTTGGCCTAGACAACTTTTGATGGTCTCCTATGGAAGCTCACATGCTGCCGGTCGCATAGACGCATTCACTTTTGGAATCGGTGACCGTCTTATCGGCAACCCGTGCCGTTATAGTCATGCCCAAAAATGGGCCAAAAGGTGACTTTGGCCTAGACAACTTTTGATGGTCTCCTATGGAAGCTCACATGCTGTCGGTCGCATAGACGCATTCACTTTTGGAATCGGTGACCGTCTTATCGGCAACCATGCCGTTATAGTCATTCCTGTAGGCCCAATTTTGGGCCAAAAGTCACTTTGGCCTAGACAACTTTTGATGGTCTCCTATGGAAGCTCACATGCTGCCGGTCGCATAGACGCATTCACTTTTGGAATCGGTGACCGTCTTATCGGCAACCCGTGCCGTTATAGTCATGCCCAAAAATGGGCCAAAAGGTGACTTTGGCCTAGACAACTTTTGATGGTCTCCTATGGAAGCTCACATGCTGTCGGTCGCATAGACGCATTCACTTTTGGAATCGGTGACCGTCTTATCGGCAACCATGCCGTTATAGTCATTCCTGTAGGCCCAATTTTGGGCCAAAAGTCACTTTGGCCTAGACAACTTTTGATGGTCTCCTATGGAAGCTCACATGCTGCCGGTCGCATAGACGCATTCACTTTTGGAATCGGTGACCGTCTTATCGCCAACCCGTGCCGTTATAGTCATGCCCAAAAATGGGCCAAAAGGTGACTTTGGCCTAGACAACTTTTGATGGTCTCCTATGGAAGCTCACATGCTGTCGGTCGCATAGACGCATTCACTTTTGGAATCGGTGACCGTCTTATCGGCAACCATGCCGTTATAGTCATTCCTGTAGGCCCAATTTTGGGCCAAAAGT
Organism: Gibbula magus; assembly: GCA_936450465.1. Taxonomy (NCBI): domain Eukaryota; kingdom Metazoa; phylum Mollusca; class Gastropoda; order Trochida; family Trochidae; genus Gibbula; species Gibbula magus. Next base: position 697,020 of record OW388306.1, read on the forward strand.
CACTTTGGCCTAGACAACTTTTGATGGTCTCCTATTGAAGCTCACATGCTGCCGGTCGCATAGACGCATTCACTTTTGGAATCGGTGACCGTCTTATCGGCAACCCGTGCCGTTATAGTCATGCCCAAAAATGGGCCAAAAGGTGACTTTGGCCTAGACAACTTTTGATGGTCTCCTATGGAAGCTCACATGCTGTCGGTCGCATAGACGCATTCACTTTTGGAATCGGTGACCGTCTTATCGGCAACCATGCCGTTATAGTCATTCCTGTAGGCCCAATTTTGGGCCAAAAGTCACTTTGGCCTAGACAACTTTTGATGGTCTCCTATGGAAGCTCACATGCTGCCGGTCGCATAGACGCATTCACTTTTGGAATCGGTGACCGTCTTATCGGCAACCCGTGCCGTTATAGTCATGCCCAAAAATGGGCCAAAAGGTGACTTTGGCCTAGACAACTTTTGATGGTCTCCTATGGAAGCTCACATGCTGTCGGTCGCATAGACGCATTCACTTTTGGAATCGGTGACCGTCTTATCGGCAACCATGCCGTTATAGTCATTCCTGTAGGCCCAATTTTGGGCCAAAAGTCACTTTGGCCTAGACAACTTTTGATGGTCTCCTATGGAAGCTCACATGCTGTCGGTCGCATAGACGCATTCACTTTTGGAATCGGTGACCGTCTTATCGGCAACCCGTGCCGTTATAGTCATACCCAAAAATGGGCCAAAAGGTGACTTTGGCCTAGACAACTTTTGATGGTCTCCTATGGAAGCTCACATGCTGCCGGTCGCATAGACGCATTCACTTTTGGAATCGGTGACCGTCTTATCGGCAACCCGTGCCGTTATAGTCATGCCCAAAAATGGGCCAGAAGGTGACTTTGGCCTAGACAACTTTTGATGGTCTCCTATGGAAGCTCACATGCTGTCGGTCGCATAGACGCATTCACTTTTGGAATCGGTGACCGTCTTATCGGCAACCATGCCGTTATAGTCATTCCTGTAGGCCCAATTTTGGGCCAAAAGTCACTTTGGCCTAGACAACTTTTGATGGTCTCCTATGGAAGCTCACATGCTGCCGGTCGCATAGACGCATTCACTTTTGGAATCGGTGACCGTCTTATCGCCAACCCGTGCCGTTATAGTCATGCCCAAAAATGGGCCAAAAGGTGACTTTGGCCTAGACAACTTTTGATGGTCTCCTATGGAAGCTCACATGCTGTCGGTCGCATAGACGCATTCACTTTTGGAATCGGTGACCGTCTTATCGGCAACCATGCCGTTATAGTCATTCCTGTAGGCCCAATTTTGGGCCAAAAGTCACTTTGGCCTAGACAACTTTTGATGGTCTCCTATGGAAGCTCACATGCTGCCGGTCGCATAGACGCATTCACTTTTGGAATCGGTGACCGTCTTATCGGCAACCCGTGCCGTTATAGTCATGCCCAAAAATGGGCCAAAAGGTGACTTTGGCCTAGACAACTTTTGATGGTCTCCTATGGAAGCTCACATGCTGTCGGTCGCATAGACGCATTCACTTTTGGAATCGGTGACCGTCTTATCGGCAACCATGCCGTTATAGTCATTCCTGTAGGCCCAATTTTGGGCCAAAAGTCACTTTGGCCTAGACAACTTTTGATGGTCTCCTATGGAAGCTCACATGCTGCCGGTCGCATAGACGCATTCACTTTTGGAATCGGTGACCGTCTTATCGGCAACCCGTGCCGTTATAGTCATGCCCAAAAATGGGCCAAAAGGTGACTTTGGCCTAGACAACTTTTGATGGTCTCCTATGGAAGCTCACATGCTGTCGGTCGCATAGACGCATTCACTTTTGGAATCGGTGACCGTCTTATCGGCAACCATGCCGTTATAGTCATTCCTGTAGGCCCAATTTTGGGCCAAAAGTCACTTTGGCCTAGACAACTTTTGATGGTCTCCTATGGAAGCTCACATGCTGCCGGTCGCATAGACGCATTCACTTTTGGAATCGGTGACCGTCTTATCGGCAACCCGTGCCGTTATAGTCATGCCCAAAAATGGGCCAAAAGGTGACTTTGGCCTAGACAACTTTTGATGGTCTCCTATGGAAGCTCACATGCTGTCGGTCGCATAGACGCATTCACTTTTGGAATCGGTGACCGTCTTATCGGCAACCATGCCGTTATAGTCATTCCTGTAGGCCCAATTTTGGGCCAAAAGTCACTTTGGCCTAGACAACTTTTGATGGTCTCCTATGGAAGCTCACATGCTGCCGGTCGCATAGACGCATTCACTTTTGGAATCGGTGACCGTCTTATCGGCAACCCGTGCCGTTATAGTCATGCCCAAAAATGGGCCAAAAGGTGACTTTGGCCTAGACAACTTTTGATGGTCTCCTATGGAAGCTCACATGCTGTCGGTCGCATAGACGCATTCACTTTTGGAATCGGTGACCGTCTTATCGGCAACCATGCCGTTATAGTCATTCCTGTAGGCCCAATTTTGGGCCAAATGTCACTTTGGCCTAGACAACTTTTGATGGTCTCCTATGGAAGCTCACATGCTGCCGGTCGCATAGACGCATTCACTTTTGGAATCGGTGACCGTCTTATCGGCAACCCGTGCCGTTATAGTCATGCCCAAAAATGGGCCAAAAGGTGACTTTGGCCTAGACACTTTTTGATGGTCTCCTATGGAAGCTCACATGCTGTCGGTCGCATAGACGCATTCACTTTTGGAATCGGTGACCGTCTTATCGGCAACCATGCCGTTATAGTCATTCCTGTAGGCCCAATTTTGGGCCAAAAGTCACTTTAGCCTAGACAACTTTTGATGGTCTCCTATGGAAGCTCACATGCTGCCGGTCGCATAGACGCATTCACTTTTGGAATCGGTGACCGTCTTATCGGCAACCCGTGCCGTTATAGTCATGCCCAAAAATGGGCCAAAAGGTGACTTTGGCCTAGACAACTTTTGATGGTCTCCTATGGAAGCTCACATGCTGTCGGTCGCATAGACGCATTCACTTTTGGAATCGGTGACCGTCTTATCGGCAACCATGCCGTTATAGTCATTCCTGTAGGCCCAATTTTGGGCCAAAAGTCACTTTGGCCTAGACAACTTTTGATGGTCTCCTATGGAAGCTCACATGCTGCCGGTCGCATAGACGCATTCACTTTTGGAATCGGTGACCGTCTTATCGGCAACCCGTGCCGTTATAGTCATGCCCAAAAATGGGCCAAAAGGTGACTTTGGCCTAGACAACTTTTGATGGTCTCCTATGGAAGCTCACATGCTGTCGGTCGCATAGACGCATTCACTTTTGGAATCGGTGACCGTCTTATCGGCAACCATGCCGTTATAGTCATTCCTGTAGGCCCAATTTTGGGCCAAAAGTCACTTTAGCCTAGACAACTTTTGATGGTCTCCTATGGAAGCTCACATGCTGCCGGTCGCATAGACGCATTCACTTTTGGAATCGGTGACCGTCTTATCGGCAACCCGTGCCGTTATAGTCATGCCCAAAAATGGGCCAAAAGGTGACTTTGGCCTAGACAACTTTTGATGGTCTCCTATGGAAGCTCACATGCTGTCGGTCGCATAGACGCATTCACTTTTGGAATCGGTGACCGTCTTATCGGCAACCATGCCGTTATAGTCATTCCTGTAGGCCCAATTTTGGGCCAAAAGTCACTTTGGCCTAGACAACTTTTGATGGTCTCCTATGGAAGCTCACATGCTGCCGGTCGCATAGACGCATTCACTTTTGGAATCGGTGACCGTCTTATCGGCAACCCGTGCCGTTATAGTCATGCCCAAAAATGGGCCAAAAGGTGACTTTGGCCTAGACAACTTTTGATGGTCTCCTATGGAAGCTCACATGCTGTCGGTCGCATAGACGCATTCACTTTTGGAATCGGTGACCGTCTTATCGGCAACCATGCCGTTATAGTCATTCCTGTAGGCCCAATTTTGGGCCAAAAGTCACTTTGGCCTAGACAACTTTTGATGGTCTCCTATGGAAGCTCACATGCTGCCGGTCGCATAGACGCATTCACTTTTGGAATCGGTGACCGTCTTATCGGCAACCCGTGCCGTTATAGTCATGCCCAAAAATGGGCCAAAAGGTGACTTTGGCCTAGACAACTTTTGATGGTCTCCTATGGAAGCTCACATGCTGTCGGTCGCATAGACGCATTCACTTTTGGAATCGGTGACCGTCTTATCGGCAACCATGCCGTTATAGTCATTCCTGTAGGCCCAATTTTGGGCCAAAAGTCACTTTGGCCTAGACAACTTTTGATGGTCTCCTATGGAAGCTCACATGCTGCCGGTCGCATAGACGCATTCACTTTTGGAATCGGTGACCGTCTTATCGGCAACCCGTGCCGTTATAGTCATGCCCAAAAATGGGCCAAAAGGTGACTTTGGCCTAGACAACTTTTGATGGTCTCCTATGGAAGCTCACATGCTGTCGGTCGCATAGACGCATTCACTTTTGGAATCGGTGACCGTCTTATCGGCAACCATGCCGTTATAGTCATTCCTGTAGGCCCAATTTTGGGCCAAAAGTCACTTTGGCCTAGACAACTTTTGATGGTCTCCTATGGAAGCTCACATGCTGCCGGTCGCATAGACGCATTCACTTTTGGAATCGGTGACCGTCTTATCGGCAACCCGTGCCGTTATAGTCATGCCCAAAAATGGGCCAAAAGGTGACTTTGGCCTAGACAACTTTTGATGGTCTCCTATGGAAGCTCACATGCTGTCGGTCGCATAGACGCATTCACTTTTGGAATCGGTGACCGTCTTATCGGCAACCATGCCGTTATAGTCATTCCTGTAGGCCCAATTTTGGGCCAAAAGTCACTTTGGCCTAGACAACTTTTGATGGTCTCCTATGGAAGCTCACATGCTGCCGGTCGCATAGACGCATTCACTTTTGGAATCGGTGACCGTCTTATCGGCAACCCGTGCCGTTATAGTCATGCCCAAAAATGGGCCAAAAGGTGACTTTGGCCTAGACAACTTTTGATGGTCTCCTATGGAAGCTCACATGCTGTCGGTCGCATAGACGCATTCACTTTTGGAATCGGTGACCGTCTTATCGGCAACCATGCCGTTATAGTCATTCCTGTAGGCCCAATTTTGGGCCAAAAGTCACTTTGGCCTAGACAACTTTTGATGGTCTCCTATGGAAGCTCACATGCTGCCGGTCGCATAGACGCATTCACTTTTGGAATCGGTGACCGTCTTATCGGCAACCCGTGCCGTTATAGTCATGCCCAAAAATGGGCCAAAAGGTGACTTTGGCCTAGACAACTTTTGATGGTCTCCTATGGAAGCTCACATGCTGTCGGTCGCATAGACGCATTCACTTTTGGAATCGGTGACCGTCTTATCGGCAACCATGCCGTTATAGTCATTCCTGTAGGCCCAATTTTGGGCCAAAAGTCACTTTGGCCTAGACAACTTTTGATGGTCTCCTATGGAAGCTCACATGCTGCCGGTCGCATAGACGCATTCACTTTTGGAATCGGTGACCGTCTTATCGGCAACCCGTGCCGTTATAGTCATGCCCAAAAATGGGCCAAAAGGTGACTTTGGCCTAGACAACTTTTGATGGTCTCCTATGGAAGCTCACATGCTGTCGGTCGCATAGACGCATTCACTTTTGGAATCGGTGACCGTCTTATCGGCAACCATGCCGTTATAGTCATTCCTGTAGGCCCAATTTTGGGCCAAAAGTCACTTTGGCCTAGACAACTTTTGATGGTCTCCTATGGAAGCTCACATGCTGCCGGTCGCATAGACGCATTCACTTTTGGAATCGGTGACCGTCTTATCGGCAACCCGTGCCGTTATAGTCATGCCCAAAAATGGGCCAAAAGGTGACTTTGGCCTAGACAACTTTTGATGGTCTCCTATGGAAGCTCACATGCTGTCGGTCGCATAGACGCATTCACTTTTGGAATCGGTGACCGTCTTATCGGCAACCATGCCGTTATAGTCATTCCTGTAGGCCCAATTTTGGGCCAAAAGTCACTTTGGCCTAGACAACTTTTGATGGTCTCCTATGGAAGCTCACATGCTGCCGGTCGCATAGACGCATTCACTTTTGGAATCGGTGACCGTCTTATCGGCAACCCGTGCCGTTATAGTCATGCCCAAAAATGGGCCAAAAGGTGACTTTGGCCTAGACAACTTTTGATGGTCTCCTATGGAAGCTCACATGCTGTCGGTCGCATAGACGCATTCACTTTTGGAATCGGTGACCGTCTTATCGGCAACCATGCCGTTATAGTCATTCCTGTAGGCCCAATTTTGGGCCAAAAGTCACTTTAGCCTAGACAACTTTTGATGGTCTCCTATGGAAGCTCACATGCTGCCGGTCGCATAGACGCATTCACTTTTGGAATCGGTGACCGTCTTATCGGCAACCCGTGCCGTTATAGTCATGCCCAAAAATGGGCCAAAAGGTGACTTTGGCCTAGACAACTTTTGATGGTCTCCTATGGAAGCTCACATGCTGTCGGTCGCATAGACGCATTCACTTTTGGAATCGGTGACCGTCTTATCGGCAACCATGCCGTTATAGTCATCCTGTAGGCCCAATTTTGGGCCAAAAGTCACTTTGGCCTAGACAACTTTTGATGGTCTCCTATGGAAGCTCACATGCTGCCGGTCGCATAGACGCATTCACTTTTGGAATCGGTGACCGTCTTATCGGCAACCCGTGCCGTTATAGTCATGCCCAAAAATGGGCCAAAAGGTGACTTTGGCCTAGACAACTTTTGATGGTCTCCTATGGAAGCTCACATGCTGTCGGTCGCATAGACGCATTCACTTTTGGAATCGGTGACCGTCTTATCGGCAACCATGCCGTTAT